>JANHGB010043105.1:4435-30377 GCA_026283785.1 Coracopsis vasa | reverse complement strand
AGATACTGTTGTTTTTTTTCTCCTGAGCAACACACTTGGGGATCGTCTCTCGGTGACTCACACCAGCAGCTGCTGTTTTTTTCCAAAACAAAGTAGAGCCTTCCAGAGCTCCCAAGCTGCCGTGTAACCACACATGAACATGCCCTGTAAAATGCTGGTGGCTACTAATACTTTTCGGTATCTTGGTTTTTATGTTTTTGTTTTAAAAGAAGGACTTAATAAGAAGCAGTTTCCAACCTGTGAGCCACCATATGTGTACTGTATCTTTGACTGCCTGGCTCCCCATAGGGCTTATCCAGCACTTTTATGAATTGATCTCTAAGTAACTCAGATGGATGTAGCTCTCTCTTCCCCCAGCCTGATTTCCTCTCAGATGACTTTGTGGTTGATGTACTAAGAGGAAGTTAGCTGGTCAGCCCCTTCGTCATCTGTTGATACACAATACAACAATAGATACCATACGAGATGTATTTAGACCAGAGCTGGGAAATGCAGCGATGTAAGGGCAGGAATGGTGGGTGATCTCTTTGTTACTGTGACCAAGAGAAGTCCAGGTTGGAGCTCTTTTACTCTCCTTATCTGCCACTGAGGCAGTAACTTTGTCTCATGGGATTAACATGTTTCCAACTACAGTGGCTATTTTAAGGTCTCAAAAGAAGACCGGGTGCCGATAGAGGATTGACCCCCCCCTCATGCTGGACATGCCATCACTGCCGCAGGTGGGGATTTGTGCTCAGTGGGCATGCGGGCTGTGCTGCCGTGTGCACACCCAGCACTAATCCCTCACTGCCCCTTAATCCTGCTGAGCCCTGAGTGGCAGAGAGCAGGGGGCACCGCAGACCAGCACCACTGGTTGTCACGCCAGCCTGCCAGGGCTCCAGCAGCCTTTGCTTTTGTTCCTTGCTCTGCTTCCTGAAGCAGTGTTTGATGCATGCAAGAGATGAGATGTGTTCCAGAGGCTTAGTCCAGCATGGTGCCATGGACCATAGTACCCAGAGAATTCCTCACCCAAGGTTCTAGATGTGCTTTGTAAGTTTGAGACAGAGTACGTCCAGTCCCTGGCGTGCAGGAGGCAGCAGGAGTACCTTTTCTGACCTCCAAACAGATTGCTCAGAACCTGTAATGTGTGAGGATCATTCCTCTTTTACAGATGTCCTTGTGAGAGCTGCTTTTATTCCCTAACATTTCCAAGTTAATCATGTAGAACCAAAATTGCTCCAGAGACCCTCTTCTGTGAGTGGGGTGCTCTGCACCTCACATGAGGGTGCTTGGTCATAGCCCAAAGATGCGTTATTCCCTAAACTGAGAGGTGGAACAAAACCAGTCCAATACACAAGTAATCCCTTCAACCTTCCTTCAGCAGTGCTATCAGTGTTTCTCCCAGTCCCAGCTTTCACCGTGGTGTTATTCCTCCTGATAAGTTTCCCATGATGCTCAGATTCCTCCTCTGAGCCTTGGTCATGCAGAGAAATCTGCGCTTTCTGCTCTGTCATTCTTGGCTCAAACATCAGCGCTGGAGCTCTGGAGAGGTCTGGTGCCAAGCACGGCATGGCTCCGAGGCTGCATTTTTCTGTCATTCCCCTAATGCCTTTCTCTGATGGGGGAAAACAGTCTGTTGTGCCATGTGCTGTTAACCATCTCCTATACACTCTCTGTTTCAGGTGGTCTAAGCACAGCAGTGGGTTATCCGCTGGACACAGTGAAGGTACTTGTTAGAGCTTTATTTCTTGACTACAGATTGGAAACAAACAGTCCCTTTGGCTTTCCCCCTTGTTTTAAAAAAAAATATTCCCATGACAATGCTTTCAGTTTTGTTATGTTGGCATTTCACTTTATTTGGTTGTGCTGCTTTTCTCTTAAAGAATTAAGAAGTCAATTGTCTGGTGATGCTATTTTATGGTTAATTGTCTGGTTTGCTGCTATGACATTTGTTGATTGTATTTTTTTTTTTTAATCTGATATCTGCATTTTAAAGTTGCCCCTGTATTTCTAGGTCAGAATTCAGACTGAGAGGCGTTACAATGGGATTTGGCACTGTGTTCAGGAAACATACAGGACAGAAAAAGTAAGTACCTCCCATCAGAGTTTCTGATAGCAGTTGTGGATGCCTTGTTTGAGATAAACAGAGCTGCCTCTGCCAGCTTGGGAAGGATGGGCAGCAGTTACATGCGATCATTTTTTGGGAGAAGGGTCAGGATGAAACTTAGCTTTGCCAATGAGCTGTAAGATGGGAGTAAGTTTTGGCTCAGCTATGTGTGGCCAGTAGATGCTTTCCCATGCCATTCCCTCTTAAAAGTGTTCTTTTTCTTCTCTTTCTGACTAGGTTTGGGGATTTTACAAAGGTATATCTGCATCAGTCCTCACGGTATCGGTGATCTCTTCTGTTTCATTTGGCATGTATAAGAACTTCCTTTGTGGCATCTGCAAGCTGCAATACGGGGCTGCAGATGCGAAGCCATCAAAGCTGGATGTTTTTCTTGCTGGTGGAGCTGCTGGTGCCGTCCGGGTAGGTAAACAGCTGGAAGGGAAAGCACAACAAGAGATCTTGTTCGCAGACACATGAGGTTGGAAAAGCAGTGAATGTTTGCTGTCCAGGAGGCTTTGTTTTCACAGAGGGGTCATGCTCTGCCCCCTCTCTGGTCAGCTCTGAGGCATGGCTGAGTCCTGCTGTGCAGCTCGTGCTGGATTTGGTTTAGAGTGCCAAAACTCTTAAGAGCATGTTGTTAAGAATAACATGGGCCTTTGCACAGACAAGGAAGTAAAAACGGCCTGGGCAGCAAACTTTCAAAGAGACTCTGATGGTGTGTTTGTATGCAAGACTTAACTCAGTGTGTTACAGCACAAGCCTGGCATGGTGTTGCTGTAGAAATGGGTGGTACATAAGCTCTGCCTTGTCAGGACTCAAAACTCAGCAGGGCATCACTGAGAAGTGATGCTGCCTGGCAAACGTGCATGATGCCAGGGTAGGGAGGTGAGGCTCAATCCAGGAACAGTTTCCCATAAGCAGATGGATTTCCGTGAGCATCTGCAGGTGCTGTGAACGCAGCAGAGCTCACCCCAGTGACCCAATGGCGTGCTGGGCAGAGATGCATGCCCAGTCACAGGCAATCCTCTTACAGAGCAGTCCAGATGGTCAGGTTTCTAGGTGTTTCCTAGCAGGCAGTGACTCTACATTACACAGGCTAATTTGTTTAGTCTTTATGGTGTTGATTCCAAATATAGATAGATACAAGAGCCCTGATGTATGCTACTCCATAGCTGAGGACATCCCCTTTTCATGACCATCTGGTTTAACAAGTTGTTACAGGTATATGATACCTTCTGTTGATTTCTGTCTCGCCTTCCACTCGGCACAGTACAGCTCAGACATGTATGTCCTGCTGCTGCCGGGTGGGATATAGCACAGACAAAAGGAAGGAGGCTGGAACTCCCTGGCTTCAGGGAATATTATTGCCTGAAAAGGTGGGAGACAAGCAATTTGCAGGAAGGGGATCAAACCACTGTTTAAATGTGAAGGGCTAAAATACCATCCTCTGATGTTCCAGGTTCTGTTTATGGCTCCTAGTGAAGTGGCCAAAGTTCGCATGCAGACTCAGAGGAACCCACATCCTTCTATCGCATCTCCCCAGCCTGTTTCCAAACCAAAGTACCGAGGGTCTCTGCACTGTCTGAAGGTGATCGCCAAGCAGGAAGGTTTTGGGGGTCTGTACAAGGGCTGTTCTGCATTACTCTGCAGGGATTGCTTTTCTTCTGCAATATATTTCCTCACCTATTCTGCTCTGTGTGACTGGCTCACACCAGCTGGGAAAAATAAACCAGGTAGGTACCAGAAAGCATCTGGTATTTCCTGCAAAAGTGGCTTATTTAGTACCACACTAAGAGGGAAATCAGGCTTTCAGCAAAAATCAGCCAGTGTCTATAAAATCTCACCCAGATGTGGTATGTTTCCTTCTTGGTGCTACAGGGCCACTTTGCTGGCATGACCTTCCCCCTTAGAAGCTACCCCTCTCCCTGCAGGAGGGGTATTTATGGCATGCTCTGATGCCTAGTATGCGAGTATGAAATCATCTTAATGCAGAAATAGGACATAGAACTGGAAATGAAACATGGTCAAACCTCCGAGGAGTCCTCATGGAGCACAGTCAGGACCAGTCCAGAAGTCCAGGTGCAGAATTAAAGGCACTTCAGTTTCCTGGTTGTGATTTGCCTCTGAAAAAAGACCCTATCCACTTTGAGAAAATATCAAATAGGTGAAAATTCTCACTAAGAATTTTAAGAATCAGTAGATCCAGCTGAAGAGAATGGGATCAACTCTCAGGCTGCATCACATCTAATTCGTGCAGTGTTAAAAGCATCATGTAGGCAAAAGCAAGCTGTGCAAACCACAGCAAAAATGCTGTGAATTCAAGAGGCCACATGGTTTGTGTGAGATCACTGGAACTGGAAGAGCTGGACAAAATAACTGCTGAAAACCATTGAAGTTAACATTAGTTGACAAATCTGAGATGCTTGTTGCCATATGAGTGCAAGGCTGGGAGTTAACTGCTCCTCCCTTCTCTCTCCTGCAGATTTCCTTGTTGTGCTGCTTTCTGGTGGTTTTGCTGGAGTCCTGGCCTGGGGATTTGCTACTCCCATGGATGTCATCAAATCACGGATGCAAACAGACGAATCGGACCAGCACAAGTACAAAGGCCTTGTCCACTGTGTTAGGGAAAGTGTGAGAAAGGAGGGTGCAAAAGTGCTCTTCAAAGGACTGGGTTTAAACTGCATTCGTGCCTTTCCTGTGAACATGGTGGTGTTTGTAACATATGAAGCTGTACTGAGATGTACAGATCATTATTTAAACAAAAAATAGCTTGTTCCACTCTATTCTGCGGTGTGTTTTATTTAGATTGTTTTTGGTAACATGACATCCACAAACAACTGCTGAATGCTGTCTCCTTTGAGGGGCAGCATAAGAAGCATGGGCATTTCAGCACAAAGCTGGATGACTGACAGTTTTGTCCTATTCTTATAGGATTACAAACTCATCAGGGAGCCTTGGACTTACAGACAACCTCCCTTTTATCTTCTTAATGTACTTAGATTGCATCCAGTGCTTAGGCCCTTGAAACATTTGCAAATATTGATGTTCTAAAAGGCTGCTAGTCTGATTAGAGATTTTGGTAAAGGATTAATTTTGTTTTCTACTGGCACAGAAATTGATCCTCGCAACCAAGGCAAGGGTTGGGGGCAGTCTGTGTAGGATTCAACACTCTCCAGTGTGTGCTCTTTACATATAATGCCTGTATCGCATTCACTGAGTTAACGCGCATATTTGTGCTTCAGGCTGCAACTTTTCCTTCGCAGCTATAATTCTCCCAAAGTACTCTACAATTATATCCCTTTGGTGGCAGCTGAAACATGACTCTCCTTGCTTTTTCATGATGTTATTTAATGAGTGGCAGACACGTCCTGTTTACATAATCATACTAATGGCCTCACTGAAAGTGAAGCCAGGCATTGTTTCCCATAAGCCATGTGATTTCTCCTTATACAACCCAGAGCCCTACAGCATCAGTAACCCTACAGGCTGATGGTACTGCAGCTTTCCAGAGCTTGGCACAGCTTTGAAGACAATCTGTTCTGATCCTGGGTAGGAAGAGATGCAAAACCTCCTTGCATCAAAGGAAGGCTGCCATAAAATCTCTGCACTAGCAAGTTAAAGGAAAGTTGCAAAGTTGTAGAGTATAATTAAGATTTACAACTTTTAAAAGGTGCATACTCTTCTCTCTTTACACTACGCTGTCAGGAGCAGCCAAGTGTTTTTTTGTCATGGGTATGTTTTGAAAGAATTTATGACTTTTCTAGCAGCTCTTTTTCACAAAGGTAGAAAACTTCATCAACACATCACTTGAAGAAAACAACATCCACACGATTGCTTCAGAAGATAAAAACCCTAAACCCAGAAACACTTTTATTTGCTCATCCTGGTTCTGGATACAGCATGTATTTTCTGTATCTGCTTTAATCCCTAGCTGACGCCATCTGAAGCAGACTGGATCCAGCCCCTGTCAGATTCTGCTGAAAGTGCGTTTTTTTGAGGGAAAAAGGAAGCTTGTATTTTTAAAGGAGTTCTCACATTCAGGGTTGATGCCCTTCTGGTCCATGGCCACTTTTACCAGTTAACATGGCTATAACTACATTGACAGCAAATATGCAGCAAGCAGGACTTGTCAGCTACCCTGGATGTATAAAAAAGGTTCTTGTACTAGAACAAGTTTAAAAATCTCAGGTGCTACTAGGAAAGAATAAAGGGAACCTCTTCAACTCCAGACAGACCAGTAAAAAGCTCCAGAACTGTCCTTATGAGATTTAAGCCTTCAACTGGCTTTTTAAACATGCTCACAGACATGTTATCCACCAGTCATTAAATTTGAGTCTACCCAGATCTTGCAGGTGATCCAAGAGCAGGGTTAAAACACCAGGCAGGGTCTCCTACCCTCACCTCTTTCTGCAAGGGATGCATTTCACTGAGTGCTGTCCCATCTCTGCCTGATTGTTTTCTGGAACCAAACTCCTTTAAGCTGCATTATTCTCAGCCAACCTTGTTCTCAGGCATCACGTCCTTTGAACACAGACAGTTACAAAATGCTTGCAAATCAGACTAAACAACCATTTACTGTTAGGCAGTGTTGATACCATCCATGGTCAGCCCAAGGTTTGAAACTAAAGTAGCTCAGCTTTCCTAACTGACTCAAGCATTCAGATAACTAAAAATGTCTCCTCCTGTGGGTGTAACTGAAATAGAGCTGGTTTCAAGAAACAGCAATTACAGATGAATTGTAAAAATGAGTGGGAATGACTGTAGAAGGCAGAACTGTAAGCCTCAGGGTATTCAGCACCATGTAAAAAAGTAGGTTCTCATGTGGCCTGAACAAATGCTACACGCGAGGTGAGCTGTATCTCCAGGCAGCGTATTTCAGGAAGGTAACTGCTTTGCAATCCATCCTATTCAGAGCCCTTTACTGAAAAAAGATACACAGCGTATGGGTGACAACCTGCCTTAGAGCAAGAACTCATCTAATTCATGCTGATACAAACTACCAACAGGTACAGGAATTGACTGTACAAGTACTGTAAACACAGGCACATAAGCATGAACTGATTTTTGTTTAACAATGTGACACCCTGTTACATACTATGTACTTCACCACACGCACCACCCGAGCTGGATGTTTGGCTTCTGGATTTCAGAACTCGACTGCTTTCTTTTCTGATTTCTTTATTTTACCTTGATCTTCAGCTGCTCTGATAATCATAGAACAATTTATTCTGACCAACTAGCTAGCTGAAGGCCACCTAACAGAATGAAGACACCACATTTGTTGTGCTGAAGTTGGGTTTACTTTGCTGCAGGGGACTGCAGCTTGCTGTATAGAAGTTTTCTTTCAGTAACAAAGTTGTTTGCCTCAAAACCAAGACAATTTTCTTTAGAAGAAAATGTGCCTCTTTCTTTTAGATGGCACATTCTGCCTCAAGTTTTCATGTTGCTGATAGTTCCTGTTTTCTCTGACAATGTTAATGGATATCCAAGTAGGTTTCAGCAGGCCTCTTGGTGACTGTGGAGGAGTCATGTGAAGCTACTTGGAATACGTGCTTTTCAGACAACAGCAATTGTGGAGGATCATGTTTCCATTTAAGTACTAGTCTCTATGGCAAACCTACTGAAGCATCATTGTAAACAGGTCAAATCAACGTTCCACTATTTCTGAGATGGCTGCTGTGCACAGGGAAATTAGGATCAAGTCTTGTTTGCAACCAGTTAATCTGGACAACTGACTCTTATTAGCTTGCTCTGGAAGTCCACCTGGTAGGATTGGATAGAGGGGGTTGTAAGGCACCTTATTTCACTACTTAAAAGGCACTGGACATCAAAACAAGGGCCAGATCCATGAGATGACTAAATCAACACCTAAAACGGTAGGAAGAGAGGTCAAAAATAGAGTAAGTGTAAATAAAACCTTTTAAAATAAAAGATAAATTAAAAAAAAGATTAAAAAAAGAGTAAAATCAAAAGTTTAATATAGACTTTTATCTACATTTTTATTGCAGTGAGATGAACAAAATATGAGCAAATTGAGGAATTCTTAGATATTTCACACCTACTTTTGAAGACTGCCTTCTCTTGACTTTTAAATACTTCTGGGACATGAATTGTAATTACAACAGCTTTAGGAATTTGCTAAGACTCCTCTGAGAAACTAGAAACTGTATCATTTCAGAAGCATGTTTGTAAGAATTCATCAGAGTACTTGAGTAAGGCTCTTGATCAGTAAACAAATGCCAAATAATTTTGTTATCACTTTCTTTTCTAGAACGTTCAAAACAGATTTTAATTGTTGCGTTATAAAATCAATCCATATGGTTAGCTAGAATAGAACACCACTGTTTGTTTCTCCTACAGCATATTTCCCTTCCCTAAATAACTAAATAAATTCATAGTTAATGAAATCTTGTAGGACAAATCTGCATACAAGATTTTAAAGAAGAAATCTTTCATGAATATCTTAAAGATGGTCATGAGAAGATTGCAAGAATAGGAAGGTCCTAATTAAAGTCTAAAGTAACTAAGAATTAGTTTATTTACTGCTGGATATAAGAAGCTATTTTTTTTTTGTCCATAAGAATTGCTCAACCACTTCACAAAAACCAGCTTTTTTACTAATTGTTAAACAGTTGTTAGCACTTGGATGCTATGTCTGTGGGTTATAAAGACACAGTTGCTAGTAAATATCTACTTTAATACATTCAAGTCAATGACATTAGTGATGCCAGCACATGTAAACTGTAAAGGAAAAGACAAAAGCTAAGCACTGCTATTTTCAGCACAAGTTTGAAACACATACAATAGGACTAAATTTGCCTTGAGTTTCAGTCTTTCCTTGGTCCTCTGCACAAACATAATTTACATGCAGTTTGGCACACACACATTTCCATCTCAGAAATGCAAGGTCACTGCCAGAGAGGACGTGTATGCTGCGTTACAGAACTGCTACTGGTGGGAAGGCAGCAGCATCAGCTTCAGGCAGCACGAGCAGCCCAGCGTATTCTCACATACTAACAGGCTGATCCAAGGTCTGCTGAAGTCAGTGAGAAGACTTACCCTTGAAAATGCTCCCTTAACCCAAGTCTAACCAGCTGACTTCAAAGGTTTACAGTGAAATGAAAAGTGTGCTTTTTTGGGTCTCTTTAAGAATGCTACAGTCAATATATGTCCGCTAGGCTCCACAGTACATAACCTGTTCAAGCTTAAGTCTTTCACACCTCAAACTACCTTCCTCATATTTTTAAATGATTTGCAAATACCACACACCATTACCCACCTGTGTTATGAAAGGTATTTTTATTTGACGTAGATAAGACTACATCTGGGCTAGCAATTTTCTATTCTATATAAAACCAAGATAGATCTATGTTTGCATTCAGCACTGTACATATCAAACCAAATTAGCCAATATTTTGAATTTCTTGTTCATAAATCATAGCAAAGCCATTGAAGTTCTTTTTAAGAAAGGAGATAACTAAATAGTATGTGAGGTATTTTAACAAAGTATACTTTCTCACTGGAATACATCTTACAATAAGTACCCCTAATTTAAATGACTTGGTGCAATAAAACAGAACAGACAGTACCAGAAGTATCCAGCAGTTATTTCATTTTTACAGTATGATTTAACACTTGATATTTTTTATAACTAGAAACAAAAATTTGCATGCCTATACTAGCTTTCACCTGAGAACATTAACAAACTTTACAACCTTATGATAACCTCCTCCCTCCAGAAGCAGTCAGACAGTTAAATAGCTGCAGAAACAAAAGTACAGCGAGATTTCTGTGACTTGCCCCAGGTCCGAAAGGAAGGCTATAACAAAACCAGTCTGATGCTCTTTCTCTCGTGTTCAACTTGCAGATCTCCATTCTTTCTGCTTCAATCCCAGGCCTAAGTACTGCGTAATCTACTCTGTAACACTCACTATCTTTTTGTGTGCAGCATGTTCCCAGTAGCTCAAAAGGACATGCGGTCAACTATATCAAGGTACACAGTAGAAAAGAAAATGGAGTTACTAGTTATTGTGTTGAGGTATGACCTCTTACCAATGTATTTAGAACAATTTAGAAGAATTTGCAAGTTAAGTTTTATCATCAAAATGGAACTTTTATTTTATATCTTCAACATGAAATACAATAAAATAACAATGTTGTGCTGAAAGACATGCTTTTCTGCAAGATTGGGCAATTCTATCTTGTATATTCTGATTTTAAATAGATACAAGTCCCTATTTTAAACTTTTCCTGTACTCTGACATACATGGGAATTAACACATTAACAGCAGTATTTATAAAGCACTGATTGCAGGCTGTACATAACTAGGGAGTGATGACATACAACAGAAGACAACAGTTACTCGGTTTTGGTTTATCAGGTGATCAGTTACATACACATTTCTTCAAAATTCAAAAGCTAGCTTCCGTGGAGTCATGAACTGCTTCACCATTTCATCTGTGACCTGCTTCCGTCTCTCCTGATGAGCTGCTATCAAGGGCTGCAGCGTTTCAATGAGTACCTTCTTCAGCTCCCCTGTGAGCAATTCCCCACTTGTGTATGCCTGTCAAGGAAGTGTTGATTGCTAAATATGGTGCTATATGGAAAAAGACTCATGACAAGTATTGCTTTAAGAGCCTGGCCGTAGCGAATACAGATTTGGATGTCTTAAAAATAAGCACATGCCTTAGAAGACTGTGTGGTATCACTCTGAAGATGTAACTTGCAAAATTGCTTGTTGCCTTCTAAAAGATTAAGGCAGCTGTGCAATTTCATAAGTGACAAGTTATATGGACTAAATAAGCTACATTCACAAGAATTTAACTGGGAAATCCTGTAATTATTTGGAGGAAAAGGTGTATTTTTCACCCCAGAATCCCAGTTCAAAAGAAGTCACCTTAAGCTTTTTTTGCAATAAGTACAAATTCTCACTTTTTTTTCTTTTTTCTCCTCACTGCATTTAGGTATGAGATCAGATGTGATTAAAATATCTTTTTTATAGCAAAGACACTCAGAATCTATGTTCACACTAGTAGTCATGTTCACAGCTGGGAATTCATTCAGTTACTGTGATACTGGAAATATACATAGCTATAAGCACAGCCTAACTGCTGATGGGTTCAGGTCTGGTCAACCTCGGCTGGGGCAGCTCAGCTATGATATGAAATGGCAATCTTATCTTCTCTTGCCATCAAGCCATTTGTAATACCAATTCAAGCTGTAATTGCTGCTGATGCTCACTCAGCAACAGTAAAATATAGATAACAAGAATGAGCTGAATTGTAATTTCAGTGGTGGTTTTTGGGGTGTGGTTTTGTTTTTTGTTTGTTATAAAAACACCAATATTGCTTTCTCTGGAAGCTTCTTCTCCTGGTACCATACCTGAAACAGCTCCACTAATGCCAGTATAAGCAGTTACTTCATGTTTTCTAATCTGGTTCTGAGGCAACATTGCAGCAAGCTGCTAGTGGTGGTCTAGGCTTTGTGCTCTGTAGCAATTAGGCTGATAACGTGGCAGTGGCTGGAGACTAACGGCAAACAGCTCATTAAGTCAAATGTGCTCCAGATTTCCATAAGGAATTTATGACAATCTGCACAGGGATTAGCAGCTATCCAACCCTGCTCTTGTGTGGAATTTATATAAAATCATATAAATATACCAGAGGGCTGGAGGAGAATCTGCAGCTGTTGACTTTCTCACAGCTGTTCCCAGGTGTTCCCAAAGCTGACAAACCTTTGAGCAACCTGGTCTACTGAAAGGTGTCCCTACCTGTGGCAGGTGGGTTGGAACTAGATGATCTTTAAGGTCCCTTCTAACTCAAACCATTCTGTGATTCTATGAAAGCAATGTGACATGGGTACTTTCAGCTGTGGATACTGCCTTTCAGAGAATGCTTACTGCCTAGTATTGATGACAACCATACAGCTGAAGGAAGTGTAGTGTCTTGCTATCAACCCCTGGAGACAGAAGTCTGCCAGATAGGTTTAAGGAAAATGCCATTTACATGAAGCATTTTTTGCTTGGGAACAGAGAATCAATTCCTCATAGCTATTGCATTTCTTGTGATAAGAAAACACCCAAAACCCTAGCAAGTTTAGATGTGAAGCTTTCGTAGTTTTGCACAGTATATTGGTATCTTGCACATATGGAACAGGCAGAGTGTATTATACAATAAAAACAACACTAATCCTAAAGTGGCTTCATTTGAAAGGTAGGGGAGATGTTCTACACAGTGTTGGAGATCTTTTATGAAAATACTAGGAGTTTATTTATTTTTTTATTTATTAATTTTTAAGAAGGGATAGATTGGCCTGTGATAACACTGCAAACAAATACAGATATTAATATTGAGACTTGCAAGGGCTGGAAAGTGCAAGAGTAACACCACAATTACCTTCCTGCAGCAGGTTCACAGGAGGACTTGGTTACAGCTTTGTCCTTACAATAAGGAATGAATAATATTATCTTCAACTTGGTTACTTACCTGCTTCAGTTGTTCAAGCCTGTCATCATCTTCTAGGAAGAAAGTCAGGTACATAAAAGACACGTCAACATCACAGTTACCTCCGTACTTCCTATGCTCTTCAATGGTATCTCTGCCTCCTGAGAAGGCATGCTTGTTAATCTGAAACAACATAAAGATTTTATGTATAATTTCTCCTAAATTCTGCATTGCTCTATTGTAAACAGAGGTGTATCATGATCCTCAAAATTCTATACTAAGGACAAGCTGAAGGATGAAGAGTGGTGCAAGTTAACGCAGAGCCTCAGGACCAACGCAGGGAGGCAAAAAGTCATTAGAAGCCAAAGACAAATTTGGCTATATGTATATTCCTCAGACTGCATAATCAGAATGAAAATGAAGCAAAATTAAGAATAATCCACCCAAGATTCAATCAAAAAAGTTTTAAGTTCCTTTTGCTGAAGCAGTTGCCTTTTGGATAGAATTTGTGCTTACGGGAAATGTACTTCATGTAAAGAAAAATTAGATATTCACTTCATCAAGAAGTTAATTTTGAAAGAGATGAAGAAGGCATGGAGAATTTTGAAGAAATCCTAGAAAGAACCTTGGCTCCTCCCCTTTTCAGTGAAAAGTAAAACACGAGAAAGCGATGTTAAAGATTACAAGTCTGGCTAGAATGGCTAAAATCAGAAAATGCCCGATTGTTCAGTCTGAAAATTGAATACTTCCTTCCTCTCTCCCCTCTTTCTAAGCATAGCTTCCTATGGGCAGATGAACTGCACTGGTGAATACATCTACTTGCTAATCCCATTCCCAGTAAATTCAGAAGCCACTAGCATATTTTAAAACTTTACACATGTATAGAGTTCTCAGGGCACACTAATCTTCCTGAAAATTTAAAGCAAATAAATTGCCAGGAAAAGGAAAAAAAGTATTTCTCAACCATAAGTGGAGTTTTCATTTGGCTCTTGTATCTTTTCAGATATCACCATCAACCAGCCAAGAGACACACATACATCTGAAGTAGATTTTTTTTTTCAGTTCTGGTATCTAGGAGCTGTTATATATTTGCAATTTCTGAACATTCTTATTATCTGGATGACTGTCCAGTGCTTTTTTGAATCTTTCTAACCACCACGTTACACATGATGCTGGGGCAACGAATTCCATAAAAAAATGATGCACTGATGAGTATCTTCAGAAAATGAACCACCATCTGCTGCATCACATCTATTCTTATACTGCAGGACAGCCTGAAGATCTGTCTCAGTATCTGTAAAACTAAGTTTTTACATATTATTTTGCACTTGCCTCTCTCTCCTTTACTAGACTTTTGAAAGCCTTCGTATGAAATCTTTTCTGTCACTCATCTCTACAGTTTGCCTTCTTACTAAGGGGAGAGGGATTAAACACAATATGCCAGGTGAAGACACATTGCTGTTTTATATGAAGTGTTTTCTACATGAATCTCAAGATTATTTTTTACATATTCTGGCACTTAGTCTTTGACTGAAAGTTTCAATGATTCATTTATAATGATGAACTAACCTTTTCCCTGAAGTAGTACAGACAGAATCTAAATAACACTTTCTAGGAAATCAAATAACTGAGCTGTAATTTGGTGCTGATAGGTGCAATAAAAATAGTTTATTATAATGTTGCCATTTATCTCCTTGCATCTCCCAGAAGCTTCTCAGCCTTTCTCAATATCTAGTTTGTTTTCATCTACTACTGCCTATTATGTTTGTGAACATCATTACTTTATTGGCCATAACAATATTTGATCTTTCACTCCAGCTCTATTTCTATAAAGACTTGCTTCTGACAAGCTTCAGAAGCTGAAATAAATCTCAGTTTGTCCTCTGTTACTGAATACTTGACATTATGTTCAGAATTTTTTCTTTATAACTTTTGCATTCCAAGTAGCTAGAATTATTTTTTATTTTTCCAACTAGTTTAAATATACCAGAAATAGGACTTATTAATTGGACTTAGGGCATCTTGGATCTTTTCGCAGATTACTAGCTACTTGCCAGGTAAAGAATGGAAGAATATTACCAACATTGACACTAACTATGTATTCTCTATTCGGAAATTACAGTTTTATTTAAAAGGTAACTCTGTAACTGTGCAAATAAACTGGAGTTACTATAATCCAAACACATGAAGAATTCCAATTCTTCAAAACAGTTCTGTTTAATCAGTTTCTTCATAAGATAATGAATCATTGCAAGATGGCTGTAGAAGAATCTGAGCCACCATGGGTTCATCAACCATAACAGAACTAATCCAAGCCCATCCAGTAAAACAACATACACATCTTTCTTGTTCTTACAGTTACTTAATGTCTAGTTGTCATGCCTATATGAATCCTTTTCCAAAGACTGATTTTTATTTGTGTTTTTTAAACACTACAACACAGGTGGACTTTTGCCAAACTAGATGTACTTTCCCTTGAGCTTGAAAAAGCACTCTTAAAATACTCAGATAGGACAAAATACCCCTTCTAAATATTAGGTGAAATTCAACACAGTATTTATTTGTCAATTGTAGTGCATGGCAGCAGCAGATCCCCAAGCAGCAGGAAAAGCCTAACCTGTGTTGTAACTCACACTGTACAACACTTGGTGCTCCCAGCATGGAGAGGCAGCCAATAGAAAGAGCTGTTTATTAGATTTACATCATGTCTTGTCAGATTTCAAAACTATGACAATATAATATTTATTTTTAGAGCAGGAAACTCCACAGCTCTTATTCTTACACTACTGCTATGCAGACATCAGAAAAATAAACATGATGTTTTGTCCATTATTGTAGCTAATGTTTGTACTGTTGGACTAATTGGCAAGGCAAAAGGATATATTTGATAGGCTAGTTAAATTTGCATAACTCAGTCAATTCCTGAGGAGGATTTGCCATGAAATGTATGGGAAAAAGGATTCAGATATGTTTGAAGATAACATTAGAAAACTGTCATTGTAACCATGAGGACCACCATTCATTTTTGTTATAAAGCTTTTAACTCTCAGGTTTTGTAGGTCCTTACCTTTGTCTTGATTTGTTTGGGTGTATCTGTGAGGAAGATGGAGGAGTTAGGGTCACTAGCACTCATTTTTGTCTGTGCTCCTTGTAGGGCTGGGAAGAAGACTGAATGCAGTAATGCTGGCTTAGGTTGTCCAATTCTAGGTGCTACATCCCGGGTCATTCTAAAATAAGGGTCCTAGAACAACCATCAATAAAAATACAGAATAAAGCTGAAAAATGTAATGTAAAAGCTGACTAGTGCAGACTCCTTCATGCTTTAGCAGGTGGTCTCAAAAAAAAAAAAAACCAAACTCAAACCAAACAAAACCCTCAAACCCCAATATTTTCCAGAATCTACTTCAAATCCAATTCATCCAGAGGAACAAACAAACAAAATCTCTTTTTTCCATCTCCATAGTTTTCTTATACACATTGATTCCCTCAACTAATAGGCATATTTACAAAGATTTACATGAATTCAAATAGCTGTGAGAACTATGCTTAGTATACCAGCAGATGGATGAAGACTAAGATGCAAGCTTCCTCCCAAAGTGTTTTAACAACCAGCACAGAATCTGAAATAAATCAGTGATCAAGCTGGCAGTGCTGTGCTGATGATCTGACTTAAACCAATTGCAATATTAGTATATAATATTGTGGCTGATGAGTATAATTACTTCACTGTCCCTGTGACTAAAATAGCTAAATATTCAGACAGTGCAGACTGATTCCTAGAAACCATACTTATTTAAAGTAATGGCACTACCACTGTCATTTGTAGCTGATGTTCTTCCAATCTCTCTATATAGATCTAAATTGTTAAGGTTCTGCAGCCTTTTCCGCAAACTACTTCAATGCCTCTTTATTCTTACCGATAGAAGCTTTTTCCCTATGGTTTGATATAAATCTCTTGTGTTGCAAGTTGAGCTCATTAAATCTTGTCCTAATTACCATGGAGGTGGCCAAAGATTCTTCCTAGACCGATGTCAGTATACTTTTGCATAGATTTTAGTGTCTTTGCTTTCACAGGTCTCAGCTCACTGTGAAATGGGTTGAGATCAAGAAAGATCCAAGACTGACAAGAATGATATATACAGATAGTTGGCTTAAGCCTTCATATTTGTCAGCACACAGCACAACATACTTCTAGCTCTTCCAGCTTCTGCCCCAGAAAGGTGCTTGCAGGAATGTTTTACAGATGTTCCAACATACCACCATGAAGCTGAATAGTACATCATAAAAACAAATCCATGAAAAGCAAAATAAGTAATACGATTTTTTTACCTGATCGATAGCACATGGGATAAGACACTGAATGTTCTCCTTGCCATTGAATATCTGTGGAAATGATGAACTGAAGGATGGAGCGGCTTGAACAGCAGGAAAGCTGATCTTTCCTAAGAAACAGAATATTTGGAAAAACTAAGCAGCCAATATAAGCAATGATAAATAGAGAGAACTTTTAGAAATATGTCAAATACGCAAGTAAATAATTCAGATACTCAGTTGAACACCAATAGTTATCTTTTTCAAGCAGTCTTGCCTTATCTGAGGGAATCTTTTAATCTTTACCTACTATGATGTCAAAAACCTTCAAAGTAACATAGAAACTAATGAAAAGAGGCAGACTGTGATCATAAATGTTTCAGAGAAGGTTCATCAGCAAATAATCTCTTCATTATTGAACTGTCTACCCTCCCCAGAAATTCAATTGACTATATCATCACCCTGAGCTGTTCTTTTTCTCTTTTAACTCTTTGTGAGAATTACTCTAGAGCTACTTATTAGGCAAGTTCTGCTCTAAGATCTCAGAATCATTGCTATATGCATGCTTTGTTTATGAAGCATCTCAGATATGCTTCTTTTTCTTTTTTATACAGTGCTTAATCACAAGGTGACCAAGATGCTTCCTTGATCAAAATCCTCTTGGAAAGGAAGCAAAGGGCAGATTTTTCCAAACACGTAATGAAGTCATTATCACAATACCAACTTTTATTAGAGCATGCTTGAAACAAGCAGGAATTTGTTGGTTGCTTACAGTGAAGGCTAAAAGCTGTCACTGGCCTAATTACTGGTCAAAGAATGATGTTAGTGCTCAGGATACCAAGGTTTTAATGCCATATTTGACACAGAATACATTTTTTGGCCAATGTTATAGAAACCTGCAATTGCAGTGAAATGAATGGCAGACAGAATTACTCGGCACCTTGATAATTAGGCTTTTGAGCACCCTGTAACTTTTTTCATATATGTATATGCATATGCATGCATGTGTGTATTAATATGAAAGAGAAAAGCTTCTACATAAATTTGGCATAAAAATTTCTAGGAGGCATACTTGACTATAACTCCATTATTAAAAAAAAAAAACCAACACAGAAAAAAAACAAACAAGGGAAAAGAACAGTTCTCTACCTTGGGCATTCAACATTGGTCTTTTGTATTTTGCTGTTACTAAGGCTGAAAAAGTAGCTATCAATCACACTAGAAATTTCATTGTAAATTGTTTTCTATACTGAGGGAACCACAATAACACCCTTTTAGAAGAGCCTAGAAACATGGATCTTCTTGCTTTTTCTATCCATTTCATGATACTAATCTCTTTAAATTATTACTTCAATGGTGCCATAGAGAGTGAAAGCAGTCATCGCTTCCAGTAACCCATTATTTCTTACCAATGCAATCACTGTCTGTAAAGCCAAAGATTCCTTTCACTTGGTTAAATGTAACATGCTTCTGAACTTTGACAACATTTTTGTAGAATCCAGTACTTGTCCTGTGAGAAATACAGTAGAAAAATAAAATGAAAAGAGCAGAAAAGTGCAGGTAGAAACCATAAGCTAAGAATGTCAAAAAACCCGCAGGATTAAATCTCACTGTTTCAGATTTTCTGTGGTCCAATGAGATAATAATTACAGAATTATTTACAAACAAGAATTTTATTCCTTGAAAGTTTACTTTATTCTTCCTTCCCCTCAGCATTTACTGCAAACATTTTTTGTCACAATTAACTAGGCAGTTAACCCAGAAACACTTTGATTTGGAAATGGTGCCAAAATGCCTCACAGAACCTGAAGTTTACTTATCCTCATGCTTCTCTATGAACTAAGGCAACCTGAATGGATTATGTCTTCTGTGTTGCTTGGCATCCCCAGTGTGTATCCCATACAGGACCCTGGAGTTTGTCAAAGTAATAGTAGCTCAAATCCTCCAAATTCTCGTTTTCTAGAGGCAAAGTTCCCTGTTTGTATTTCCAAACCAAAAATAGCTCAGCAGCTTCTTTCTTTTTTATTTCTGCCGAGGAGTTGAAGCAAAGAAACAGTGATTCTGATCTGTCCTTATTCAGCCATAGGACAGATCTGTGTTAATGACACTTTTCTAAGCCAAGAAAATCATGGGAGTTAAAGGAAGAAAAGCTGCTTTGTAGGCTCCACATTCTGGGGCTGTATGTTATACAGTTCATTTCTAAAATATACATTCTCTCATCCAAGTCTTTAGGGAAGCTCACTTTCCCACATGGAATAACAAAGCCCATAACTCTGGTTCTGAACTCTGCCATAAAACTTATTCCTTCTGAGAAGGGAGTTCCAATAGACACTTCTTTTTCTTAAATCTTCATTAAACTTTAGTCAAAGTCCAAATAATAATCTTGCTGAACCCAGGACAATGCTCTATTATTAAATTAATTAACCACAGCTGCTGAAATGCCTTTTGTTAACACAGATAAAGTGGATGCACATCACAAAGATTTTGATACAATGTTAAACAAATCAATCTGGAGGTTTCTTGGAGGTTTAAATATTTTCACAATTTAGCTGGTTTAATATGTTTTTCATAATTTAAATTTAAGCATTGCACACATAAGTATTTTTTCATATGTTATACAGGAGAATGATACTACTATATACACAAAATATTAGACAGCCAAAAAATTAATTATGTTGCTATTGTAAGTATTGTAAAACTTGTCTTGAAGCTTTCAAATTTAGATACATTTATCAAAACATTGCTGGCTGTCAAAGTTGGAGAGAAAATAAAGACACTTCTTCATTAGTGCCCTAAAGAAATTTATACTTACCCCAAATAGTCTAAATCAGAAAATATAAAGGTTTTATTGATGTCAAAACCACATGCAATGATGTCTTTTGCATTTTCTTTAGCATATTCATATGCCTTCTCAGTTGTCATGTCCTTCCATAGATATTTCTCATCATCAGTTAACTGTATAACTAAGGGAACATCAAATACTTCTTGCAGCCACCTAATAAGAGCAGAAAGATTTTATCTCAAAGTAAGTTAAAATGAAAACATAAGTCATGCAGCTAAAATATTTTTATACATTGAAACAGAAGCGTACAAAGAGGCCTACTTCTCTTCTTTGTATGCATATACAACTGTTGATGTGAAAAAAAAACGCATTATAGAGCAATGTTACCAAGTCTCAATACAAACTCATTTTTAAGAAGAGCAAAAATTCTAAGGGATGCCACAGGGCTAAGAGCGTAAGGAAGAAGGCTTCATGGCAACACAGGGATAATGATAATTTTAATGAAAAGGTAAGATTGTATTGTTTAAATTCATGAATATTCAGCTCACATAAGGAGTTCCATAAACCATGTTCAATATTTCCTTAGAAAAAAAATGTTTTGATTAACACAAATAGTAGAAATAACTTACTTTGTGAACACAAATGGGATAAGATGACCAACATGCATTGCCTGAGAGGACGGTCCTCTGCCTGTATAAAGGTAAAAGGACTTCTTATTTTCATAAGCATCGAGGATTTGGTCCATATCTCTAAAGAAGAACCAGAGAAAACAGATGCAACTCTTTAGGAAGAAACATCACAGCAAGAAGCTTCTATTCAAAATCTGACTGCTTCTGAAGCCAAACACACTTACAAATAAAATATGGTATGTTAAATGTCCTAGAAACAAAAGGCTTTTGTTTGTCCATTTTTTAATTTATGTATTGTCTCCTTCAGACTTCATGAAAATAAAAAAAATAAATTAAAAATTAATATTTAAATTTAAATAGAAAATGTATAACTTTTGGAGTTACTTAATTGAATAATAATTTCTAAAGCCCAGTTTAAAACAGCTGGAATAATTTCTCAAGTAGGTTCAAACAACCAGCTTGAAATGGTATCTGGTGGAGGTTATGCCCTGAATCATGCTCAGGCACTCAGCTGAAGTGTGCTAGCTGCCATGTATACCAACAATTAAACAGTGTAGATGACTCTCAGACTGGTGCTTAAGATTATTCCCCGAGTCTTTTTTATATAACAATACAGATGCATAGGTCCCACAGGCCATATCGACCCTTGTTTAAATCAGCATTGACACCATATGAGCCCTTAAGTTCACTGCTAGAACAATGCTTTTGTCTGGCTGCTAACCAAATACCAAATAGAATCAAAGTGAAACGTGTACAAAGCAAAGATCCTGTGCACATTTCTTCAATTTGGGATTAGTGAGGACACATCAGAAACAAATGCAACTAGGGGTTTCAAATGTTGACAGTGGAAATCTGCAGTAGTTGCTAAATTCAAATGACAGAGTTGGTTTCCCTTGTTATAGAAGAACATAGCCTTTTGCTAGTCATAGGTTTTCTCCCAGTAATGCTCACGGAAAGTCTAATAAGACATCTTTGAATGCTAAACCACGAAAAACTCACCTGTGAGAAAAAAAGATTCCTCTACGTAGAAAACGGTGAGGTTTTTGCCCAATAGCTCTTTCTATTCGATTGATCAGGTCTGTGTCAATTTTACTGCTGCCAAAGCGAACTATAATAATAAAATGTAAAAAAAAAAAAAAAAAAGCCTTACAATCAGATCTTGGATCACCAAGAACATACCAATGCAGCCCAGAAAGAACATTTTCTTCATGTCTCAGGTAAAAAGCCTGGATTTTCCTGATTCTTGCCTGAAGTCCCAGTAGTTATCCACCCCCAGAACTAACTCTATGCTAGGAGACCAAATTCATTCACAACATGTAGTACTGCTCTAGCCATGACTGATTAAAATTGCTGTCACCTTACAGCAGAAGTATTGATATTCAGCACAAAAAATATTACAAAGAAACATATTCAGGTCAATAACTTGGCCTAACTAAGCCACAGGATAAAAGTAGCTGTGAGGCTCTGAATGTCCCTCTGTTGATGTCTAATTTTTCTGCCCTCAGATCATGTTTTTTCACTCTTCAACCCCAAATGCTCTTCTGCAAACTTAATTTTGCTCTCATATGGATATGATTACAGACACTGCTCCCCTCAAGAGGCTTAAAAAGGTAATGCATAATACTCTTCATGGCAACCAAGCAGAAGTTGTTACTTGGTGGTTGTTCAGGAAATCAGCTGATTAATAAAACAATATTTTCAGATGTAGTCATTTCATTCAAAAAAGGTTTTGACAGAGTGGAATAACAGTATTTTTTCCTATTCCAAATTGAACTGGGGAAGCCTTTTATTTCTTCAGTAAAGTTTCCCATACTCCAGTACCATTTCTTGGACCCTAACAAGCAGATCAATGCTCTGCGATTTGGATTTGATAAACGTTTGATAAAATCAAGACAACAATCTACTCTTTGCTTCTACTGTGCTCCATTGGAACAATTTGCACTTTTAATTACTGGAAATGCCAAAGTATCCAAGAGAACAAAACAGAGACTCTGGATGCAAAGATAACACTTTATACACACAAAATATCTAAACCCATCTCTTATTAAAGAGAGACTGTGCTGGCAAATTCCATGGTTATAAGACACACACCCACATCGGAGAAGCACTTCAAGTCTTCCTGACTATAACAGAAAATAATCATTCCACAGGGACATATCACTGACACTTGATAAATTTCAAATATCTTGACAGTTTCCTAAGGAAATTGGAAATGGAGAAATTAATTTTAAACCATTCATTATGCAGCTAGCAAATTACGGCTTACAGAACTACTTAGCTCTGCTCTACCGAAAACAGCATGTTCCTATCTCTAAGTTTTCAATTTTTTTTTCTTTTAAGCTAAAAGCCAGTGACATTAAAAGCCTTCCTGAAGGAATATTGTAGTTAACAAAAATAATTACAATTATTGAATTTATAATTATTAATATTTGTTGAACAGGTAGGCTTCTAATGTTACATCCTAGCACATGGCAACAATCCCTAGCTGGACAGCGCAATGGTTTACACCACTGGACAACAGAGAAACAGACTAATTATAGCTGCAGGCAGAGCTCTCTACCTGTGCTGGTTACCCAATGTACTACAAATCATTTTACAAAAAAAATTAACCTACTGGGGGAGCAAGGAATATTAAGCACATTGGCGTAATTTGAAAGTAAACATTCAGATACTCCTTTTGTATTATAGTAGACTAGCGTGATTTCTTCCCCAGAAAAGGGGATCCCTTTTCTTTGATCCCTTTACAGCACAGGTTCTCTAAGAACAGCCTGGAGGGTATTTTAAGTTCATCAAGGCTTTACATACATCTCAAAAAAGACTATTTACAACCATGACCATCCTAATCATTGCAACTGCAGTGTTCTCTAGGGATTAGTGAGGGACGGGACAGAAGAATCAGACCAACAGGTACCCTGGGGCACTGCAATGCAGAGAAGCATTGAGTACAGGGAGCTTCTCTTCTACACTCCGGCTGACAATGGGGATGTGTGTTTAGCAAGTTTGTTACAGGAACTGTTTTTTAATTTTGTTATATGAACAACCTTTCAACAAACAAAAAACAGGAGGCCCCACTGAAAGACTCAATTTTGACAGAAGAGTGGTAATGTATCCAATTTGAACATCAACTTGGAGGTATGCACTTCTGCTGTTCCAGACCCTCTATATCCTTTAATTTTCTCATATAATTACTGGTTTTGCACTGCATTAATATAAGGCTTTGCATATACAATTAAATTTGAAGTTAGTAGGAATTAATTTCTAAATGGGAGGGAAAACTAGGAATATTATCATAGAATGGTTTGGGTTGGAAGGGACCTTTTAAGGTCATCAGTCCAACCCTCCCTGCAGTAAGGAAGGACATCTTCAACTAGATCAGGCTGCTCAGAGCCATGTCCAGCTCCACCTTGAATGTTTCTAGGGATGTGGCATCTATAGGTTGCTCTCTCGGCAACCTGTCCCAGTGTTTTCATAACCCTTACTGTAAAGTCTTTCTTCCTTATATCTAAATCTACCCTCTTTTAGTTTAAAACCATTGCCCCTTGTTGTATTGCTAAACCCTGCTAAAAGGTTTGTCCCCATCTTTCTTGTAAGCCTCCTTTAAGCACTGAGAGGCCACAATAAGGTCTCCCTGAAGCCCTTCTTTTCTCCACGCTGAACAACCCAACTCTCTCAGCCTGTCTTCATAGAAGTGCTCCAGCCCTCTGATCATCTTTGTGGCCCTTCTCTGGACCTGCTCCATTTCTTTCCTGTTCTGAGGGCTCCAGAGCTGGATGAATTACTCTAGGAGGGGGTCTCATCAGAGCGTAGTGGAGGGGCAGAATCACCTCCCTCTACCTGCTGGCCATATTTTTGATGCAGCCCAGGATATGGTTGGCTTTTTGGGCTGTGAGCTCACATTGCCGGCTCATGTGCAGCATTTCATTCACCAGTACCACCAAGTCCTTCTCTTCAGGGCTGTTGTCAATTCCTTCATTCCCCAGCCTGTCTTGATACTGCCGGTTGCCTAACTCAGGTGCAGGACCTTGGCCTTGTTGAACCTCATGAGGTTCACACAGGCCCACTTCTTGAGCTTGTCCAGGTCCCTCTGGATGGCACCCCTTCCCTCAGGCATGCCAACCACACCACTCAGCTTGGAGTCTATACCATTATCCAATGGGAAATGAGTTCTTGCTTAGAATTGTTCATTCACTCCAGATGAATCAAGCAGGGTATCATACCGACCCATTAAAATAAATGTCACTAAAAAAGACAAATGCTGATACATGGTTCAGCAACCACTGCTTTAATTCATATGTTTTCCGAGCATTATCACATCTGTTTGTCCTAAGCAAACCTTAATTACTGAATTAATTTCTTTCTAGCAAATAAAAGGCATCACAAAATGGCAAACTAATAATCTGGATGAATGCTAAAAAGAGAACAAATGAATATGAAAATGTTTGATTCAGCAGATCAATAGCAGCTGGTAAGAGGCTCACAGAAACAGAAAACATAAGGTTTATGAACTAGCCCCAGGTTAATGAGCTAGCCACCCCAGAAATATTTGTATATTGTCATGGAAAGTGATTAAAAAGTCTCTGATATATAGAGCACTTCATTGGAAATGCCTAAATATCTTCATTAAACAAACATTCACAGGCTGCACAACTCCTATTTCTTTGCCCATCTTCATCTTCCTGGTTAAAAAATAGGATAAGTTTTTCCTACCTATTTCCTCTCAGGAGGGTGTTCAAAATATTTTAGGCTTTCTATCCACTAAGAATCTGCTTTCCTAAACAGCTTCTGACAAGGACATAGTCTCTACTCCTTAACAAGCTTTTAAAAAATTCTTAGCATGCTTTTGATCTCTAGTGTTCTAGCTTTTACCAAAAGATAGCTTTCAACTTGCTGTATGTAAGAAGTCCTGAGATCTGCCATATTCAAAAGTATATTTGTATTTTCTGAAAATTTATTGTGTACTTTTCCTCTTTGCCATTGCTATATTATATTTGCATACAGGAAACTAATACCCTACTATCTGTTATACAGTAACTTTACTGATCAGGCCAGTACAGACAGAACAGTCACAGCAACTGGGAGAGGCTCCTGGGGCTGCAAATACCACTCCTACCTTAAATAATGGCAAGAAGAAGGAATTGTGGAACGACAGGCTGGCCAGCCTCACCCCAATCTCTCGGAATGTGATGGAGAAAATAATCCTGGAAACCACTCCCAAACATTATTAAAGACATGAAGATGACTGGGAGTAGCCAGCATGGATTTATGAATGCGACATCATGCCAGATCAACCTAATAGCCTTCTGTGATGATATGACTAGCCTAGTACATGAGGCAAGAATAGTGGATATTTTTTATCTCAACTTTAGTAAGGCTTTTGACACCATCTCCCATCTCATTCTCATAGCTAACTCATGAAGTCTGGACTAGATAAGTGGACGGGAAGGTGAATCGAAAATTGGCTGAACTGCCAAACTCAAAGGATTGTGACCAGCAGCACAAAATCCAGCTGGAGTCCAACATTATTTGTGTACCCCAATAGTATTGGCTACTGGGGCTAAAACTATTTAAAATCTTCATTAATGATGTGGATGATGGGATAGAGTACACCCGCAGCAGCTTTGTGGATATTGCCCAATATTGGGAGGGGTAATTGATACAACAGATGGTTGTGTTGCCATTCAGAATGACCTC
>JANHGB010043101.1:0-27537 GCA_026283785.1 Coracopsis vasa | reverse complement strand
TGATAAAATGATGAGGGAGGAAAAGCAGAGTATTGCAGATGGATCATACACTGGTAAAGTGATTTGGATGATCTGGGGACCTGTTTGGAGAAAAGAATTGAATTAGAAGTTGAAAAGAAAGGCAGTTTGCACTGGCAGAATGAGAAGGTGCAGGTGGATAGGTGGTCAGGAGGATCTGGAGACAGTCAGAAAAGGGACTGGGGAAAACTTTTTCAGGGTTTGCTGTAGAAGTAGACCGCACCCCAGACAGAAATACAAAGTAGAAAATTAATCGTGGTAACTTGGAAAGAAAAAAAGACCTAGGAGATAGATCAGAAAGAGGCAGAACTAGGACAAAAAGGAAGGATGATAGAGAAGGGATCAGACTTCTGGAAAATTACCTGAAAAGGTGGATGCCCATGGCAGCAGTGGTTTTTACTGCTGAGGAACATGCACAGGTAAGGATAGGGCCCTTAAGAGGTGTGAAGGGCAGCACTGTTTTAGGCTTAACTGCTTCAGTTCATCATACTCTCTTCATTGATGATTAAGTTTATGATGACCAGGATGACAACACACCTCATTTAAGTGTTTCCACCCCTGGGGCAGTCGGTTCCAAGTGTACTAGACACCCCTCCAAGGATGGAATCAATAAGTGAACTTTGATTATTCTCTTGCTGGCTTAATCCACTCATTCACTCTTCAAATGCAGTGTGCACCATCTTAAGTGCTCACACTCTTAATACAGCTTTGAGGTATTAAAGAAAAAAGCCCCACTAACTCAGCAGAATGCATAATGCCACTTCTGAGTTTTGCCTGTAGAAATGTTAGCAGCCATAATGAGGGCATACTTCTCCCTTTTCCAGCAAGTAGACTCCCACAATCTCAGCACGTCTGTGTTGCTGAAGTCTCCATGAAACCCACTCTGTTAACTCATTTTCTTTCTGCTGGTTCAGGGAGAGTTTAGCAAACTTCCTCTGTCAATAGATGCTCCACCAGTTCAAAAAGAGGAAGAGACTGTAGAGCTGAGTGTTTCCATCCATTTTATGGGCACATGAGAATTTAATTTGCAAGCGTTTTTTTTTAAACCTGGAAAACTATGCATAAATGTTTTCCTTCTGAAGTAGTTGTATCCATTTGAAGTTGAATTACTTGAAATTTAGGATGTGTCAGAGTTGTAGACCACCTGTACAATCTTAATTTCTGTACACATGCACACTTGATCATTATACATACAGCTTATAATCACTCTTCACCTCTCTACTCCTTTTGTCTTCTGTGAGACTTCTGTCTTCCTGCACAGGCGTGGCATGTTTTGGTGTCAGGGCTGTGTTGTGAAAAAAACATTGTCCTGATTATTGAAATGATGGATGGATAATTAATGTACTTCAGGAAGTATTGCAATTTAGGCAGCTGAACACTGCCTTTGGGAATTGAATTCTGTTCTTTCTCCCATAGGGAGTTCATTTATATGGGATGGTAGGCAAACTGAGTGTTACAAAACCACCCAGTTCATTGAAGAGCGCCAGAAAAATCCAGTGATCAGTGTGAGCATTCTGCTGAACAGCTTGCTTGCTTGTACTTGGAATCAGTGAGATCTCTGGGGCTTTGAGTGTGCAAACACCAGGCACTCTCTGAAGTGAAGTTCTAGGCTTCTCATTACTCCTCTCTGACCCTCCAAAAAATATGTATTTCTGACCATGATGTCTCTTTGACTTCAGTATGTGATCTATAAAATGATAATACAGTCTCCTTCCATGGGATAATCTTGATGAAAGAGTTTCTGATGGAATAATAGTTTTTGGTCATGACTGTTTGAATTTCATATTAAAAATTTCCTTCTTTGGACCTTTTTTTGCTATCTTCTAATTTTTGGTTTTGTAAGATTAAATATTTTGATCTACAATTTATATTTATTCTGGTCAAGGCATTAAAATAATCATGTAACAAAATTGTCAAAGGTATATTAGAAAAAGATGACAAGCTGTTTTCCACACCTGGATTTTCAGATTTTATGCATTCTTACCAAAGTTTAGATCTACCTAATTTTTCTGAATACAGGAAAAGAAGATTAGTATCTCATCAAGGATACGCTTAAGGACACAGTAGATATTATCGAAGCAAGTTGTTCTCAACCTTTTTCACTCTTGTTTTCAAGAAGTAATTTAGGTACTTTTTCTAAGAGTGATTTTTGAACCCCTCTCTTTATGGAATTAATGTGTTTGTGACATTAGCTGCATCTTTTTGTCAGTGCAACACAATCAGTATAGGTTTCTCTTTCTTTCTGTTTTTCTCCATCTGTTGAATTTTTATAATTTTTTTTTTCCTTTTTCCTCTTTCCTCTGTGGGTTTCTCTTTTCCAATGACTTTTCATTCAACTGTGGAAGCTTCATGGTAATTGTGGTGATTGCTTGTCTATGGTGACGTCCGTAACTGAGCTTTGTGCCGTGGGAACACAGGGAATATATGATTTTCAGACTCAGCATTTGTAGCCATATATGTGAGCTGTTCCTGCTGCCAAATACTTAGGGACCACCACAAGAAGAGAGAGGGAAGGGTTTCAAGAGCCACCCACAGTGTCTATATGCCTATGCTTTAAGAAACATGGATATAATTAAGTCTCTCTTTTAACTGTGCTGAGAAAAAGTATTTCAATGAAAAAATTATTTATATATGTGGATTGAATATATACTTTGATTACCAACTGTTAAAAACGTGATGGAAAGAATGTTGTCAGGAGTAGAACAGGTTGAATAGTGGCATTAAAACACGGATAGTGAAAATGATCTTTGTTAAATATTTATAAGGTCCTTTCCAACCCTAATTATTCTATGATTCTATGAATATTATTATGGACTATTATAGACTGCGGATTGCTTTAGATACTGTGCTTTACTTAAATTAGCTTATGAAACTGTTCAAGGGTTTTATTGTTTGTTGATGTACACTAAAAAATAAGAACTTGAGCAGTTATTATCCCAACCCTTATGTCCCTGTCTCTCCTCAAACTAATCCTTTGTTCAAATGTGTATATAGTATTCTCCTTAACGAATGCTGTACAGTGTTCACCTTTCTGGATTGCTAAATAGTTTCATCTCCTTGAACTGTTCATTGAAAAGTAATTGATAAAAGTTAAAGGCTTTTTGTCGTGGGCATTGTTAGACCAAAGAAAAGAGTGGCTTCTACTTAGTCTATTGTTTTACCTCTTCAGACTACAGGGAGTGTTAGCTTGACCTTTTTTTAACTCTTTAGTCACCACAGTGAAGTTGTCAAATAGAGATAGCAGTTTGGAATTTACTTGTCAAAATGCATATCAAACAATTTACACATTCTTAGTGATGATCAGAAAGTGTGAAGAAAAGCAGTACTTTGAATTAGAACAAGAACTAAAACTAGTGTAGTTCTTAACTAATGTAATTGCCAAAAGTTTTCTCTTGACTGCAAAGGGATACCCTGTTTCTCTAGAACAAGGAGATTGGTTACTTTTATTAGTACCAAGGATCTTTAAGAATAGAGAGTACTTCAGAGAAGATGCTCTTTTTTTTCACCTTACAGTACTCCTAGTACAGTATTGTACAGTACTCTCTGCTGGAAGACTACATTAGAACTGATCTAATATAACTCACTATCATTTTCTGTCTAAATGAGTGTTTAGACAGTAAATGTGTTAAATCAGGTGTTTTTTCGTTAACTGAGTAGCTTTTCTTTTTTCGTGGTGCCTATTTAGCTGCTTCACAGGCAGCAATTGTGGTCATGTGGCAACAGAAATAGTAATACCAAGTCATCACAAAAAGTGCATCACCTTGCATTTAATATTGATGCATTTGATTTAATCTTTTTTCTTTGCTCTGATCTTCCTGTGTTGACATGAAATTTGGGAAGGAGTAAAGTCCTACTTGACATGTTTAATAAATAAAAAAATCAATATTCTCAAACACAAGCTAATCCAGTAATCACTTCCTCTGTATTGCAGCCTACTGTTATCTCTCTTTAATGAATGTTATTATTGGGCTTTAGTTACTGCAATAATAAATTCTAATTTATCAGTTACACAACAGTTCATAAATGAAAGACCGACACTTCAGTCTGAAATTTTACAATGGGTAAACTTACACTGTGTGTTAGTATATTTCTTATTTACTGTATTTCCATAATTATTGTTTACTTAAATTCATCTAGAGACTGCATACAATTAAAATCGAACTTGAGAGTTCTGTGGTTGTATAGATAATACTTAGCTTGCTATTCATGGACTACTATTCCCGACCACCTAGAGTTACTGGGAATCCTTACTAGAACATGTGCAATTTCACTTCAGTTTTCAGTATTACAAATTAAAACCTTGCAAGTTTTGCAATTTGAGCATATTACATTGTGTTTAGTTCTCAGTTCTGATCATATCTTGGGCAGGGGAGGTGGGCTTGGTTTTGGTTTTACCCTAAAAAGAAGGCAAGCTGGTCATTTAGGTTTGGGGCAATGATTAAATGATTAGTTATTTCTGATTTCGATCTCAGTATTACTGAAGAGTAGTACTTACCTTTCAGTTCTTTTTCAACTTGTGTTGATCCGTCTTTCTTTCATGTCAGTGGCTCTTACAGCTGTTCCCTTACTTTTTCCTGCATAGTGTTTCTTAAATACCTCTATTCAGGTTATACGTAGCTTGCTATCCTTTCGTTATCTGCTTTTGCATCCTTTAAAATTGGCTTGTCTTACTTCTTTGACTAAGCTTACCATAATTTGTATAATTGTTTTTGTAGTTTTTCAAACCTTAGCTCATTTCCTAGAAGGCTAATATCCTGGTTACTCCAGGAAGTCCAAAATGAAATTGTCCAGTTGTCACCCTTCTCATTCACCATTTTACATTCTTGAAATTGTACAAAGATCCTTTCCAACCAACAGTCCAAAATCCTGATTTTACTTCTCAGAGAATGTGCATCATGCAATTTTGAATAACAGATGTCTTTTTTTATGTTAATATGAAACACCCATTCATGAGGACTCCAGTGTTAAAATCAGATTAATATTATTATTACTGTTTATGCTACAGTAAAATAGTCTGATCTTTTCCTGTGCTTGTGGATGCCACTTGCACAGACAAAATTTGATCCTTTAACTGAACAATTCCTGTGTGGTGGAATTGTCAGCAGTAGTTCCAGTTCTAGAAAATTAGGCTGTTATTCGAATAACTTGAGAGTTATTACTATTTGTGAGAGGATATAGTACATTATAGAGGAACAGGCTAAGATGAAGCGTGATGTTGCCTGTGGTCTTTTAGACTGCATAGTTACAGTTTCAGTGAAGGTAAGGAAGAGAAGATGTTAAGACCATGTTGTTGCCTGTAAATATAACATAAGATGACATAGCTGATATGGTAGAACACATTACCTATGTTCCCAAAACTGCTGAATAATGCAATTCATTATCTGTGCCTGATGGAGGTAGCACCAAGGCTATTTTTCATTGCTGTCTAATAACCTCTGTCTTACTGAGATTAGGTAGATCAGGCTTCGTGCTTACAGCAGCAGTGTCATTTATGACAGATAAATAAAATTGTTATCTATCTGTTGCTGCTAGAGAGGTCACGCTGCATTTTGCTGTGGTTTTATGCATCTGATGATAGGTGTTCCTGTAGCTGGTTAAGGGGCCTTTGTTTCCAGAAGTAGTGATATCAGTTCTGAACTTCAGAGTTTATCAAACTTGAAAAAAAAAAAAGTGAATAATTCACAGCAATTAAAAAATTTATTTATAAACATTTGTTATAGACATATATGAGGTTGCTGTAAAAGAACACTCTAATATGTTAAACAGTTCATTTAGAAATGGTGACTCATTAGGAGAAGGGGATGAACACAGTATGATCATGCATAACTACAGAGCAACAATTGAAAAAGGAAACTGTTGAGTTCAACAGAATGCTTTGAAGAAATAAAGGGTTAAAATGATAGAAAGCAGAATTGTTCTGGGGGAGAGAAAGACATCTTTCCTCTTCCACACCAGAAATTTAAGACGTTGAGCATAATGTAAAGATAAAAATTGTATAATGCAGAGAGAAACAGTTTTCTTCCACTGCTATCATGTCTAAACAATTCTGGATACAATTTTAATTTGCCAGTGTTGTTGAAGTCTTCATAAAACTTGTTTTGATTTTTGTCTCATGCTTCCTTGAAGACTCAAATGGTAAACATTTGGACATAATGACGCAAACAGTAGGCTATCAATCAATCCCAGTTTTCACAGCATTGTTGTTCATTCAGAAAAGCTGTGTGAACTGACCTCTTTCTACAGCAGTGTCATTAGTTCTTTCAGAAATAAAACAAGGATCAAAAAGACTTCCAGGATTTTTCTCTTAAGACTTGCTGTACTGAATGATTTTGTAAAATTAGTGATCAACTGTTTTCAATTAACTCTCAGCTTTTTTTAATGTATATTGTATGAGAGACTACATATTAATTGTTTGTTGTTCTCCCTCAGTTTTCTGAGCAGGGACTTCCAGTAAATTAGTCAAACAGAAAACTGAATTTAGATTGGATTTGCTGTGTAAGGTCCTAATTTTGATACAAGTGACAAGTAGTGCAATAGAAGGAGGTAAATGTATGCAGTGTGAACAGTTTTGGATTGACATGAAATATAGCTGAAATTGATCTGTTTGAGGTCAGAATTGTTTGGGCCTGGGATTTACTAGGGGAGCTGCACAGCACCATCCCAGTCCTTGCTGCTCCAGTGGTAAGCAAGTTTAGGAAGCTTTTGCTCCTCATGTCTGGCTAGTAAGTCTATGTTCTCTGCGGGCTGGTCTCTGCTTTTCAATACTTTCAAGGTACAGTGTTGAAATACTTTTCCAGGCCACATACCTTTAGAAATAAAACTAGCCATGATCAGTTTTAGGCAGTTTTAGCCACACTTTCATCCCAGATGGATATAACAGTATTGTGAAAGATTACAGGTCTTGCAGTGTGTAGGCATACTAAAAGACAATTAAAAGCTCGCTAGTGATGTGAATGCTAGTCTACTGACTTCTGTGCTATGGCAGTCATCTTGCAAGTCGGAACTGAACTTCAGACTACTACTTAAGCTGTTCCACCCTCATTGTGTCCTTGACTCGATGGTGCTCTCCAAGTTAGAGCAGGTCATTATGTACGTCTCCTTTCTGGTGTGAGTCATTATTTGTGCCTGTTATTTTTTCCTAACCAGGCCATCTGCTTGGATTATCCTTCTGCATCTGCCTTTCATTTGTCTGACTTCCGACTTTTTGATTTTATTTCTTATACCCCCCCACCCCCCCACACCTGCCCCAGTTGCTGCCTGTTTTTTGTTGGCTTTTTTTGTTCTTCAGTTGTAATGGAAAGACATTATGTTTTCTGAGTTAAAATTGCAAGGGGTAGAAGTCCAAAGGTTGTCTTGACATTATAGAATTAATAGTCATGAGTACAGAATTCATTAGTAATATATATAATGAATTAATTTGTCCTGATTACACAGAAAGGTGCTAGGAATCTGAGGGTTAATATTGTAGCAGCTGTGCTGTTATATGTTAGGTTTTGTTAGCCATCTTCATTTTCTGACAAGCTCTTTGCATGACCAAGAGGCTGTTCTGGCTTGCTTACTCTCAGAAGAAAAGAGAAGAGACAAACCCATGATGGGGATCTGGATGCTTGTTGTGATCTTTCTCCATAGAATTCTCGGAAAACAGCAAGCGTATCTTGGTTTTAAGGATTTCTCCAATTTTACCTCAATTGACTATACAAGGATTATCTGTTTGGTAACTAGTAACCCCTCTGCCCCTTTCCTAGTGGCAAATGGGATGAAATTTAACAAGTCCAAATGCTGTACCCTGTACTTAGGATGGAGTAATGCTGGGCACAGGTATGAAATGAGAGCAGAGTGTCTGGCAAGTAGCCCTGCAGAAAGGGATTTGGGGTTGCTGGTCGACAGCAGGCTCAATATGGGGCAGCAGTGTGCCCTGGCAACCAAGAGAGCAAACCACATCTTTGCGTGCATCAAATACTGTATAATTAGCCAGTCAAAAGAGGGGATTATCCCACTGCCTTCAGTGTTGGCATGGCCTCACCTGGAATACTGTGTGCAGTTCTGGCCCCACCAATAAAGAAGGTGAAGGTCCTTGAATGTGTCCAAAGGAGCGCAACAAAGCTGGTGACAGGTCTGAAAGGATCTGGAAGGAATGTGTTATGAGGGAACAGTTAAGGACTTTGGGCTTGTCTAGTTTGGAGAAAAGGAGGCTAAGAGGCAACCTCGTTGCTATCTACATCCTCCTAAGGAGGTGGAGAGGGAGGTGCTGAGCTCTTCTTCATGGTACCCGGTGATAGGACGTGTGGGAATGGCTCAAAGCTGCAACAGGGAAGCATTTCTTCACTGAGTGGGTGGTTAAATGCTGGAACAGGCAGTTGATACCCCAAGCCTGCCAGTGTTTAAGAGGCACTTGGACAATGCCTTAATAACATGCTTTAACTTTTGGTCAACCCTGAATTGGACAGGCAGTTAGACTTGGTAACCATTGTAGGTGCCTTCCAACTGAAACATACTATTCTATTCTAGTCTGCCTTCTTCCATCTAGCAACTTCCTAATATCACAAGAGTGATATGCTTTTGTTCTGTGACTTAGAAGTGGTTTCTGGTCATGCACATGCATTCACATTCAAAAGGGTAGAATATAGGAAGAGGTACGGCAAATAGGAAAATAATCCTTTTTCTCAAACAAGTCTTTGGAAATTTGTTCAACTTCAGTTAAATTCATTCTGTCGGCAACCCAATAAGTTTTATTAGTATCAGACTTCAGACTATTCTCTTCAAATTTGTCAGAAGGCAAATGATTTTATTCAGGCACAACAAACTTTTATGTCTATTATATAACAGTAGTATTATGAAGTGGAGAAAGTCAAGTCCTCCACAGAGCAGAATTATTATTTTATTTTTTTTTTTTAATGTAGCTTATTCTGTTTGGAAGTCACAAGCCTGCACTGCTGAAATTCTCTGCAGAAGAAAAGTGGTATTTTTCATCCTAGAGCAGTCTGCTTCAAGGACTGCGATAGAGCTGCACTTCCTGGGAGTATCAGCGTGCTACCCCCAGGTCCTGGATAGAATGCTATGGATCTGAAAATCAGACATTTTCTTCATTTCTTTTTCTGATTGTAGAAAATTACTAGAAATTGGGCAAGTTTTCTGCCAGTAATCTGCCATGCATATCTTGACAAAATGTTTTGGTTGTGGTGAATTTTCAGTTTTAAAAGGTATATTTTTTGTGGTTTAGGGGGAGACCTCAGGCTCTTTACACACTGTATGGATATTGCAGTGTGTTCCCACAGAATTTATCACTTAGACAAAAGATGAGTGAAGAGACAAAAAGGAAGGAGAAATTAGAGGCACAGAGGGGTGATGTGGCTTGCACCTGGTCACACTGAGGTCAGTAACAGAGCTAAGAACTGGATTTTTTTGAATCCTGATCTAAATCAGTGTGTCTCACCCCAAGGATATGAAAGAGGTCAGTCAGTATGACTGAGCCATCAAAAACACAAAGTATGTAGATTTACAGGATATTTTTTATGGTTAGTTTCATAGAAAATGTGAGAATATTTTGAAATCAGTTTGTTTGTTTGTTGTTAGGGTTGTTGTTTTTTCTTTTTAGTAGGATTCATCATCCTGTTAACGTTCATGTCTTGTATAATCACTGGTGCCTTTAGTGCTGTAACTGGTACAAGCGTAACTGAAGATTTTAATGGCTCTACCAAAGCTTTCAGGAGATAGCAGTAAACCTCTGTGATGACTTGCAGCATGAAGCTCTCAACCAGGACACTGCAGTGCACAGCCAGATTTAAGACATTGTGGTGTCAGTGGTTTTATTTTTTCTACTAAACAAAAGGAGGGCTAGAACATGTGTTGTTTGTGCTGTATGGCTATTAGCAGTTCTCTGGCATAATTTTGGCCTAGGCCAGTTAATACTCTTCCTGAAAATCTGAGCTGTGTTCATGGATTAACAGTCTGGGGTCTACTGTCAGTAGGCAATATGGAGGGGGAGATAATTAAGCTGAATAGGCACTTAACCTGAGGTCCAGAAGGTGGCTTCTGGTCCATCTTATGAGCTACATCTGTACCTTTAAATTAGATATATGTACTGTATCATAAGGGGTAGATTGAGCAAAAGCATTCCCATCTTCCTTTCTTCTCTCTTGCAGTATTGTTCTATTCTGCCTTGATCTATGTAGGTACAAACTGATTTTCCCAGGAGATAAATATCTTGTAAGGCTAAAAAGAAGAGAGCCTGCAAAACTAAAGGACCTACAAATGGAACTGGGAGAAAAATAGCAGCCATGTCAATAATGAAAAGCAGAGTAATCTACTAATAAACACTTCTGACTGTGTCTTTCTTCTCTAAGATTCAGCAGCACTTGCTAATAGTAGCTGTCCCCTTTTTTGATACCTTTTTAATGAGAGATGTTAATAACTTCACGTTCAGTGGACAAATTGTACTATCTTATTTGGCACCTGTAGCGATTTGAAGAATATTTGTAAGTAAGTAGAGGTAAAACTGCACCTTATGTCAAAGCCGGAGTCTTATGCAGTGGCTTGGTATGTGCACAGAAGTGCTGTAGTCTGTAGAGATTTGAATGCCTGTTGTGTTGTTGCCCTTTGTCCTGATGGTATCATCACCAGACTTAAAATGGCAAAATTCAGTGGGTCTGTACACTTTGGGAAATTTCACTAAGTCCAGTATCTTAATGCAAACTGTTAGTCACTGGCAATTTAAGCAAAGAAGCCAGATGTATGGACCAGATACACAAATAGATACCATTCTGCCACTTGAGATGCTGGGGATCAGTTTCCCCAAATTGAAGGAAGGATGGTTGCAAAGCCAGCTCTCTAAAACTGCAAACAAATGCAGCAAAATTAGCTGGAGCTCATTTCAGAGCTATGTACCTGCAGTGCATTGTTCACATAGCTAATGATGCCTATAATGTTGCCAACTAATTAATGATATTAACTTAGTAAATTCTGTTTGTAAATGATGTATATGCGTGTTTTAAGTTTTATGGATCTACTTTTCTGCTGTAAAGTGAAAAAATACTTTTCTGAACTCTAAAAAAAAATATTTGTTATTAGTCAAGCTGTCTTTAATCTGATGATTATCTGTCAGTTTTGGAGCTAACTCTTGGTTTTTTTAAAAAAACAAAATGAACTTTTGATGAAAATTCACTTCCAAACTTAACGCTGAGCAGGTAGCTGTTTTGGGGGGATTTATTTATTTATTTTTTTGTTTAAAGTTACTGTTCAGACTAAAGAGCCCTTCAAATATTCCATTACTCATTTATTTACTTCTTTCCTGAAGAAAGTTTTTTCAAGACTAAATTCTTTAATTGTACTTTGGTGGAGATCTCTAAATACTTTAATCTACTAGCTGTTCAAAGGAACGTACAGTACATGTACAGAAAAAGATATTTCATGTGTGCAAACTCTATTGCCTGCTCATTAAAGAATTTATTTTTCAATGAGTAAGGGCCCGGAAGAAGCTAATGTAAGTATTTTAGCAAGGGTTTGTATTTCTCTGATAAACAGCACTCCCCTTCTGTTTGTGATCACAGGATGAAAGCTCTCTAAGCTTGTATATGTACATTTTTACTGCTACATCATGTAGTGTGCTCTTAAGATTGAGATCTCATTCCCCAGGAAGCATTTCTGTCTAAGATTAATTGCCCTTTTAAAATCAGTGTTTGATGTATTCCTTTGGCTATATCCTGACTCACTTTAACCCTCTTTGACCTGACCCCACTGACTATTACCGCCATGGCTGAAGCAGAAATCCTTCAGCTTGATGTATGCAGTACAGACTTGAGCCTGTGGTTTTTCACATCGATGGATTCAATTAGTTGAGTTTTTACTGATCAGCTTAGCAGAGGTTGAAGAATTTATCAGACGTAGAACAAAACTGTCCATTACTTTGGGGTTAATTGAATAGCTCATCTCCATTTTCATGTCTAGTTTTCTTGTGAAGGTGTTTGCTCTGTTAAGTGTCATAATAATATTACTGTAAAGAGCATTAAAAAAAAAAAAAAAAAAGCAAAACCAGTTTATTTTTCTCCAGTTAAATGGGAGAAGGTGCAAAACGTGCGTTAGCAACCATTAAGCCTTTGATGTGTACATGTCGCTTATCGCTTTTTGGGCAAATGTTTTAAGATTGTAATTATGTCCAAATGTCTACTTTTGAATTTGATTTATTAAACTGGGCAGGTTAACAATTAGCATTATGGCTTGATGAAAATAAGTAAATGTTGTTGGTCTTTTCTGTACTGATAACGATTTTGCAGCAACAGTAATCCTTCTTTGCTTTGCCTTACTAGGAATAGTTCATCCTTTGATTAGCTGAAAAGTTCATTATAATAAGATGGATGGCCATTAGAATTGAAGAATATTTGCTGGCATGTGAATTATAGTAACTTGAAAATGAAGTAAAATAGAGGTTGAAAGTTCAAGAATGCCATTAAAAATCTTTTAAAAGTGTATGAATGTGCATATGCATGGGGAATATTTAATACAATTGTGTAGAGAATTTGCTATTTGCTTGGCATGATAGTATTTTGAAACCAATGACATAAAAGTTCTCACAAACTATGAGCAACGAGGTCTTTTACAGCAAATTGATTTGCTTTTACCAGTCTTTATAGAGAAAAACCTTTCTCTTTTTTTTTTTTTTTCGCCTTTTTTCTTTATTTTAAAGAATCATAATGATAACATTTATTTCCCTGGCTGTATACAGAGTTAGCCTTAATTTCTAAAGGTCAGTTGTAGACAGTTTAGAGGGAAGGGAAACCTCAAATCTAATTAAGGGCATGGTGCATGAAAGGGTTAACTTATTGTAAGTCAAGATGCCTGCTTTTAAAAAAGCTACGCAACTCCTAAAAGTGATTTAGCTTTCCCTCAACAATGGAAAACATATCATGGATGAGTTGGGGTCAATTTGTCATGCATTTAAGTGCTTATCTTTTAATACACACCTTGTCTCTTCCTTGTGTATATAAATGTGTTGTGTGCTTGCTTGTTACATGGAACAGCAGCATGATTTGCATTGAACTTTGCCACTTTGCTCACGTGTGCGTAGCCAAATGTAAACGTACTGCTGAAAACTGTGTTGTAAGTTTCACTTGGTAACTCCAGTCTTTTATAAGCTAGCACAGATTTATTGCTGGTTTAGGGCTGAGGTACTGATGCTAAAGAAGAAGGGGTATAAGAATATTTTCTGGGAATTTCATCTTATAATTTTTTTTTTTTATTCTGTCTGAAGATAAATGTTTGACAGGAAGCATCTTAGACATGGTCATTTTAAGGTCTTCTAAAACCTCTGAGCTACTAAAATGTTAGATGTTTAAGAAAGCATTTTATGGTTCTGTCATAAATTAGTTTAGAACTTATTACAACAACCCCATTTAAAGCTTCTATTAAATATTAAAAAATAATTAAAAAAAAACCCTAACAAAATTTAGTTAAGTATAACTTTTCTTTCCTTCCTCTATCTGTTTTTCCATTGAGCTGCATGAGCTCTTTACAGAAGAAAAAATCTCCTTGGTCATCTTAGTACTGCTGTCAGTAGTTAACTGCTTTGGACTGCATGGAGAATTGTTTAAAATAATCTGCTCAGGTGTCATGGACTTACTGGTGTTTGCAGCCAGCTTTGCTTCCTTAAAATCTTTTTCCAGTGGAAGACAAAAAAGTTTGTTACGTACTTTCTGGCTGGTATGAAATTTAAGATGCTCCAAAGTGTAATAAACTTCTGGTGATTAGTTTAGGCCACATTTTTTGTTACATTTCAGAAATATGACTATCTAAACTGAGGGCAGACTTGAGGCAGGAGATGACAGGAAATAATGAGAGAGGAAAAATTGCATGGAGGGGAAAATGATGCATAGGGGTGATGCCAAGATTTGATTTGCTCCCAATGTTTAATGATACTTAATGTAGATTGTAATGTTGCATATTTATCTACTTTCATTTTGAAGACAGAGAAAGCTAGCACTGTGCTGGAGCAAAATCTAGAGGCTCTAATCATACTAAGAACTGTGATAAAGAAACTTTTCCCTTGTCCTTTAATTCTCAAATGTTTAAACTCAAGTAAGAGATGTTTATGCCGCAAGATCATGTAGAGATCAGACAACTGCCTGTGTTAAAACCATGTAAAGAAATATAGCAGTAATTAAAGCTAAATCACTGAATGTGGACTTCATTACAGTGTCGCAATGGAGGAATACTTGAGTTATCTTGCCTGGTGTTTGTGGTCAAGTACTCTGCAAGAAGAGAGTTCAGGAGGTTGATACAGATCTAGTTCTATCATAGCATTTTGGACTAAGAAACAGTAGTCGTTATGAGGGGCTCTCGTAAGATGACATCAAGGTGCTATAAGGATGAAACTGAGACACGTAACACTCCAGAATGGAGAGAGATTGATGTTTTGAACTGTTTATTTTTGAGAAGAATTTTTAAAAATCAAAATAACAAGATAGAGGAGATAGGTTAAGCACTCTCGTTCTGTTATCTGTAAGGAGTTCTTCAGTAAGCTTACTAAAAAATAACAGTTCTTCTAGAAGAGATCTGTTAGCAAAATGCAAAGTTGTGGATTTTATTTACTATTACTTGTCTTTGAGGCCAGAAATTTATCACAGTTAAAAGTTCTCAGGGATAACTGTGTAGATATCGAGAATACCCAGAGCTGAGAAAATATATTTAGGAAAACTGTGGCCTTCAGTTTCAGCAACTGAACCCATGTTATTTTCAATGGTTAAAACAAGAGAGATTTTCTTGTTGCTGTCAGTTGACCAGATCTACCTGATTGTTTATTTATATTCATATTGGGCCTTTGGATTATATCCAGGAATTGAAGTTCTTATTCTCCAAACCACATATTGTGTTTGGAACAATGTTTATTCCAGATTCAGAATTGTTTAGAGGAAAAAGACTTGTTCTGAATGATGCACTGACCATGTATTTCTGTGTGCGAGTTCTTTGCCTGAAATCAGCATCAGTGGCTTTCCTCAGGGCTGTCAGGATATGTAGGCAGAAAGGAAAGTCAGGCCTGCACTTTCGTGTCACATATCAGTCTCTAAATTTTTGAGGTCAGAGGAACCTTTTGTTGTGGCTAGGCTCTTTTAGAGTCAGCTTTGCAGAACTTTTTGTGTGTTCTTGCTCTTGGTAAAAGGATACTGAGTAGTATATCTTACAGATTGCGATCCAGTGTATCATCTGTCTTTCTGTTTAAACTGATAATTATTCCAAATTAGGCGAGAGGAAAGAAGTAAGGATTTTGGTTGTTTTTGTGCAATTAAAGTGAGGCGAAAAGTATCCTAAGATTGCTATGGAAAATGAGTCACTTCCAGCAATGGAGCCTACTACTGTCATAAGCAGGATCCTTTTTGTGGTAGGTTGGAATTCTCAGAAAAGTGAGGGAAGCCTGGGATATATATGGTGGCTGAAACAGGCTAACGTGAAGCTTCTGGAAACTCATACTAAGATTTTATTCCTATTCTAAAAAATGTAACTGAAAAAGCCTACTTAATAGAACATGTAGTAGCTTTTGACCTTTGAGCTATCATTTCTTAAATATAAAATATTTTGTATCAGTAAAGACAACTTAAGTATTCACTGTCTGAAGTATTTGTACTGAGCTCTTTCAAAGAGCAAGTGGTCATTTGACCAAGAGATTTGACCAAGCTCAACTTGTATGTACTTCCCATAAAATTGCATAGGTATTGAGCACCTGTTAGTACTCAGCTGAGCAGGTAAGATTTCTTTAAACTACAAGTTTGGTTTTCTATTTGAGACCTTTATATGTTGGCTCAGTGTCCAACTGGAGACCAGTAACGAGTGGGGTCCCTTGGGGGTTGGTGTTGGGACCAGTCTTGTTCAGCATCTTTGTCGGTGACAGGGACAGTAGGATTGAGTGTGCCCCCAGCATGTTTGCCAGTGACACCAAGCTGTGTGGTTCGGTTGATAGGCTGGAGGGAAGGGATACCATCCAGAGGGACCCTGACACGCTTGTGAGGTGAGCCAATGCCAACCTCATGAAGTTCAACCAAGCAAAGTGCCAAGTCCTACACCTTGGTCGGGGCAATCCCAGGCACAGCTACCTGTGAAGTTTATGGATATTTCATGTAGCATGAAAAATGTGATTTTTGTGGTACTTGCAATGAAAATAATGGTGAAGCTTGTTTTGTGGTAAATGGTATCCAGTGCTAGTTTCAGTGCTAGCGTTTGAAAGATCTTTATATCCCTGCGTCACATTGAACTATGATTGACAATGTTGAGGGTTTGGGTTTTTTAGAGATGTTACCTACTTAAAAGTGCAAAAAGTGAAGTATGTTCATCAAGTATTTGTTTATTTATATTCTACTACTGGTGCAGAATCCACTGGAGTGCGTCTTCTTTAGACTATGAGGCTTGTCTGGGGCCGCCTCTTCTCTGTATGTCGTAAAATATCCAACCTGATGTGCCTAGAGAGGGGAAGGATAACTTCAGCCACTCTCCAGTTCTTTCTTACCACCTGTGGTTACAGGTGAGAATATAGTTTTTGAACTTGCTAACATAGTGCAGTCTTTGTAAATAATTGTCCATAGTTTTATATGTGTTCCTCTGTGCTATACCAGAAGTCTAGCTTTCAGGAAGGAAATTTTCACCTTTGCTTGCCAGGGATTTATCCCCAGCCAGCTTTTGCTTTAGGCTTTAAAAATTGAGTCAGCAATATCTGTCAGTAACAAACTTGGTTGCATCTACACGTGAAGTACGTTGCTGAAAGCTGTGCATCTGTAAGTAATTTTCTAAGATATCCTAAGGAGATAGATTAATATCTTCCCTGTGAAGATATTGCTATGTCTCTTCAGATTCGGAGATGTCCGAGGCACTAGTTGCCGAGTGCACACGGTCAAGGAGTGCTCTGACTGCTTCAAGGTACGTGCACCTAAAGGCCTGTTGTCCTACCTGGTAATCTGAGTTGCTGGAGAGGTGTAAAAGAAAGCCACTGCAACCCAACCTCAAAAGGAGAACTCCATTCCTTGTGACACTGACCTAAGATGAGTTTTCCTACAGTGTGGTATAACATGTCAGGAATACCTTTGGTATCATCTAATCCAGAACATATGGTATATTCTGAAGATAAGCAAGCAAATGTTTATGGCCCACTTCACAATTGAAAAAGCTGGAAACTACATTTGTTACGTTATTCATAAGGCTACTACAGTTATGACATTTTCCTTGGATACGTTTATTCCTTATATTTTTTATTATCCTTGTCCAATACAGTCTTGTGGCCCTCTATCATGCAAGAAGTGAATTATTTGTTCCTGGTTTGGAAATAAAGGCTTTTATTTCCCTTTTTAGGGTTTTAAAGCCAATTTTGTAAGTGGTGCTGCCCTGAGTAAGAAACTGTGGTTTCTCTCTTGTCCATTTTGATGACTACAGCCAGGTTCTAGGACTGGCTATGCAGAGGACATGCATAGGAAGGACTCTAATTGAAGGGCTGTTTTTTCTAAATCCTGAATACCTTGTATTGTCTATCAGCAAAAGAATTTAAGCCAGCTAAATTGCCCTAACAGGTGATTGCTGGAGGCCATAAATCAGAAGGGAGGTATTTCATTCCACTAAAGAATTTTAAGTGGTGCATCACAGATGTAGTCTGGCTAGAGAAGCTAATCCTATGTGGGTAAAAGGGAGTAGGTAGCTGCAGCATTGGTGAGCATTGTGGTGCTAATCTAGGTGAAAAATGACTGAATATGTACCCTTGCCAGATATAGGGCCTTTTCACTATTCTGCTTTTAGGCACTTGAATCTTTCTCAAAAACAATTGTTTCTTTTCCCTCCATCTTTAATTCTTCCTTTCTAAATTAAAAGATAATTCAGTAGAAAAGTGTATTTAGGTTGCATCAGCATATGTGTAACAATCTGAATTGATACTGAATGACCTAATTAAATTATTTTGTTTCCTAATATTGAGTGGTTTACTTTGCAATCCATAACTTATATAGCTAAAGTAAATAGGAAAACTTACCATGTGATAGCATGATGTTGCACATCTTACTACCTTCTGTGAAGACTACAGATTTTCTCTTCTCTGTTATTTCTGCGTCTCACTGATTCTTGAACATAGAGCAGTTTTAGAGGAAGTTTGGGATTAGCAGCAGAAAATATTATAGTAATTAAGGCATTGTCCTTAAAGGAGGGTCTAAAAAAGAGGGACCCAGGCTGCCTCAGGTTGAGGAGGGTTTGAGCCACTGCCTCAAGGACTCTGTTGAGATGCAACAGCCCCAGTCTCTTGCTTCCTTCCAACAGATGCCTGTCTGCAAAAGAAGGTCCTTTGCCAATACTTCTTTTGTGGTGGTTTCCTGATCAGGAACACTGTAGTACCTTATAGATGATAGTGAAGCAGAGCTCTTCTTAAACCTTTCACTTCAGAGTTGCGTGCTTCTCTCTCCATTTTCTGTACAGAGTTGGAAAACTCTTCTGACTTTACATAGTATGATTTATTAGCCTGGGTTCCTGCTTTAAGTGTTGAAGTCTTTGAGTTAATGTCTAAATTAAGTCATATGAAATGTCTCAGAAATGTCTTAGTGCACAACAAGTAAGCATAGTTATCTGCCTTCTGGAAATGGAATATTAATCATAGAATGGGTTGGGTTGGAAGTGACCTTAAAGACCATCAAATTCCAACCCGCTCCTATGAGCAGGGACATAGGAGGCCTTGAACCTGGCCTTGAGCGCTGCCAGGGATGGGGCAGCCACAGCTTCTTAGGTCAACCTGTGCCAGTGTCTCACCACCCTCACAGTAAAGATTTTCTTCCTAATATCTAATCTTAATCTACCCTCTTTCAGTATAAAGCCATTACCCCTTGTCCTGTCACTACATTCTCTTGTAAAAATTCCGTCTCCCGCTTATTTGCAGGCCCCAGTTAGGTACTGGAAGGCTGCTCTAAGGTCTGCCTGGAGCCTTCTCTTCTCCAGGCTGAACAAGCCGAACTCTCTCAGCCTGTCTTTATAGGAGATGTGCTCCAGCCCTTTGTTCTATTTTTGTGGCCCTCCTCTGGACTTGCTCCAACAGGTCCACATCCCTCTTGTGTTGGGGGCCCCAGAGCTGAACGCAGTGCTCCAGATGGGGTCTCATGAGAGTGGAATAGAGAATCACCTCCCTTGACCTGCGGACCACATTCCTTGTGATGCAGCCCAGGGCACAGTTGGCTTTCTGGGCTGCAGAGTCACATTGCTGGGTCATGTTGAACTTCTCATCAACCAACAGCCCCAAATCCTTCTCCTCATGGCTGCTGTCAGTCCATTCTCCTTTAAGTTTTACCAAAAACCTTTATAATCTTTTCACTTGCCACTGGAGACTTTTGGGGGCTATAGTGCCTTCTGTATTACTGGATGGATTTCCACATGGAAGTAAAAGAAAAATAATATAATTCTAGGGCAACCACTCTGATAGGAGATTACTTAATAGGTTTTGAGGCATAAATGCCAAACCAGTATTTATCACTTGTGCATCGCATCAGTAATATAAAAATACTCTGATTTTAAGTAGTTATGATGTACACACATTATAAAAACTTCCTACAAAACAGGTATTACTCTGCTCTCAGAAATATTTCTGATATTTCCACTACATCTTTTTCCTGAGACTAATTTGCAAGAAAGCAAAAGAAGCCATCTTTAGGTCATATGATAACTAACATACAACTCAGTTCTATCATGATTTTAAAAGGAAAAGAAAATAGTTACTGAGGTGAAAAATTTAAACTTTTTGGTTTTGAGGAAATCCTGGTAGTGGTGGTGGTTTTTTTACTGCATCACTGAATATTGTAAAATGGGTATTGACAATAATTGTATTGTCAGGTCTGGACCCCCATGTACTACAGATGAACAGTTATTTGGCCTAATTTTCATATGTCCAGTGGCATATAATGACATGAATCTTCTTTGTGATTAAGTAATTTAAATCTTCTGCCTCTCATTCAAATATATGTTGTGTTTAGCAACTTGCACACTCTTATAAGAGGTATCAGTCTAAAAAGACATTTTGTTTTCATAGACTATGGGGTAGGGAAGAAGAGGGCAGCACTTAGTCTGTCAAGATGCATACAAAATAAGCTACAGCTCTTAAGACTATGAGCAGTAATGTAAGGAAAAATATTATGTAAATCTCTTATACCTATAAACCAGGTGGATGAAGCTTCCATGATAACTAGCAAATCATACAGAACCTAGATCACAGTAGTAATCATGGATAAAAATTCAAGAGCTGTTGAGAAAACAAGAATATTTTCCACTATTTTTTTTTTGCGTATTTGCTATTGACAGGTTTTTGCTACATAGAGCAGAGGGGCCGTCTATAGGAAAGAGACTGATTCAAAATAGGGAAGTTACTGAAAACATGGAACTTGAGGAAAGTCTGGGTAGATGTGACTTAAGTGAGAGTTTATGGTTCCTAGTAACAAAAGGGAGGAAGAATGCTAAAGTAAAAGCAATGGATTTTGTGAAAGAAGGCTACAGCAAATACGGAATTGGTAGATAAGATCTCTTTCGTCAAGCCTCAAGGGGAAAACGAATTAAGGAGAAGTGATTCTTTGTCTGAGATACTTCTAAAGTAAAAACAATGCTAATGCAGAGATTTAGACTTGAATTAAACTGTAAATTCTTCATTGACCTCTGAGACTTTCTCAGTCTGCCAAAGAACAGAATAAAAGATTTGTATAAGAAAGGGACAAAGCTGGGTAGGGAGATGGGAATGGGGACACCCAGATTATCTGCATTTCATTTTTAAGAAGAGGCATCAAGTTAGTACAGACAAGCGCACACATCCAAGAACGTTCTGTCACACAGTAAAAGAAAAGCCAAAGAAAGTATTCACTGTTCATAAGCCTTTCCTCCAATGACAAGAAAATGATACTGAGGTAGTAAAATTTTTCATCTATGTTTTGTGCAAATTTTCACTGAGAAGAATCAGCTATGGATAGGTAGCTAGCACAGTGCTAATGCTGAAACAGCATTCTGCCTTCTGTCTGTGTATGCAATTACTTGTTCCTGAAAATTAAATAATATTGCGAAATGTGAAAATCTCACCAACTCTGTGGCCAGTTTATGGAAAACCATAGTTTTTAATTTGAGTTACTTTAAGAAGTAATTGGAAGTTACTTTAAGAATAAAAATATTTAGGAGTATTTGCTTCTCAGTGTAAAAACTTGGCTTCAGAGATCTTCTCTTTGAGTTTGTATTCTTGACAATCTGACTGGTAATGTTTCAGCCCGATAAATACCTGCTTTGGTTGGAAATGCCAAAAGTTTGTTTTTAAAGGACGTGCTGCATTCTTCTGACCTGTCTGCAATAAAACCAGAAACCAGCAATTGTTTATGCTTAGTTTAATAATGCATACACTATGCCATTTAGAGAATCAAGCTTTATGTATTTAATCAAGTGTTAATATCAATATATGTATTTTATATATTTATGTACAGAATATGATACTATATGTAGGTAACAATTAATACATAATTATTTTAGGCAATCATAACTGTCTGCTTCTGCAGAAAACATTATTAGCATAAAGTCAGCACCACATTCAAGGATGATTCTTCCTAGTCTAATTTCGCCTGTGCTGGCATAGATAGCCGTAACACAATACAAACGAACTTCTTCAGGCAGCTGTCAAATTGTTCTAGTTACCAAACAAATAAATTTTATCCATTTTATAAACTAGGAATTATGCTACAGCTGGAGATAGCTGAATGGAAGAGCCCCTTCACTTCTAGATTTTGCTCTCTTCCATGCAGTTCTTGTGGAGCACGGTGGTTTGTTCTTTAATATAAACAATTGAGGGGGGTATAAAATGCCAGTTGGAGAAGGCAGTGATATTTTTGAGTGCTGAATGTGGATTTCACTGTGGTAGGTCCATGTGAGAATGCTGGAGTATAGTATAAAATCAGTAAAAGGTCATTGCCTACTCTTTCCCTCCCCTCCCTAAACCATTATTTGGAGCATATTTCAGATGCTCTTCTCATCTCAAGGCTCTGAAATAAATTTTCATTTTCTGTTTTTTTTTTTTTAGTTCATTTCATGACAGTTATGTCAGTTGCTTTAGCTGGTTCCCATCATTTGAGTCAAAGGATCAAAGTACTTGCATCCTCCGGGACAAGTATAAATAAAAAGAATTGAAATATTCTTAGAAAATATTCTTGTCATACTGGGAATCATTTGCTAAGTTAGCCTTTCCAAGAGATGAAACAAAGTGACAAAAAGCTGGTGCCAATTCAGCCTTCTGAGTAACTCTGAAATCTTGCTAGTGACTTAAGTAAATTATTCTTAGGAAAACAAAATTACTTCAGGAGTATTACACATATTGTATGTGTGACATACAGCACACAGTCCAGAACTTTCAGGAAATCACAATGTTAAGAGTACAATTTTATTAGTACATTTGAGGAAGCTAAACATCTTAAGTATGCTCTGTGTAAAATGCATGTAGTGCTTAGCCAGGCAAGATGGATATGACTTAACTGTGTTGACACCAAGCTGTGATCACTGTAGGAAAAATACCCTTGCAGCTAATAAAGAAGAGTGTCACTTTCATTAAGTTTAATTTTAACCTAGATTTTGTCTTTGAATTAATTTTAACTCAAAGTTTCTGTTTTAGATGATAGAAATCTCAGCTCTCTCCATACCAGTATTTCCTGCTTTTTGTTCTGTTGAATGTTAAACTGTGTAACGCCAATTAAATCTACTCTGAACTACGTGTAAGTAAATGTTTAATCTTTCTGTGAACTTTGAATGGTATACTAGTGGTTTCTCTTTTTCTTTGAATTAGATGGAGAGCAGAAGACTCAAGTGATGATTCATGGAATTGAGCCAATGCTGGAAACACCCATACAATGGCTAAGCGAACATATGAGCTATCCAGATAATTTTCTCCACATTAGTATCATTCCCCAACCTACTGATTGAAACTCAGCTGTATTGGTATGAGGATCATTCTCAAGCTGGAATTACAAGGGCATGTCCACTTCTTGCTTCTGTCAGTCTTGACAAAGGCAGCCTGACCAGAAAAAAAAGAAAAAACAAAAAAACCCGAAACAAAACAAGAAGTCCTCACTGCTGCAAGCCAAACAGGAAGAGAGATCCTATTGTCAGATAAGGGCAATTGGGCTGATCTTATTTTGCATCACCACTGCTTTTCTTCACCGCTGTAATTAAATCAGTTGCGATATGAAAGAATTTACAGGACCTCTGCAAGTCTGCTGTTTTCTTGTAAAATAGAACGAAGCTGAAACTGTCAGCCGAAGAGCAAATGGAAATATGCCACTTGATTGTATTTCTGATTAACAAATAAACAGGGCTGTTTCCTAAAGCGGTAGTGTTTCAACTTTGAGAGTGGAAACATTGGTTTAATTTTCTAGAAAGTTAGACAGTGAGAGATTCAGTTACCAATAGCTTTTTGTAAAAGATCAAATTACTGTAAACCCATCTTTCCTTAATGAGAAGTTCATGTTTACAGTATGTGTATTGGTATGCAAATGATCTTTTAACTTTGATAACAAGCAGTGAGAAATTTTAAAGCAAACCCATGAGCATGTTTTGTCATTTAAAAACATGCACAACTTAATAATTTACAAATACTTTTGATTTGTATGCTGTCACTGAATGCTCCAGTATGTTGTTTATTCAAACCAGTTTTCATAGACTAGCAATGATGTAGGATAATTTGGCTCAGGATTTGTCATAGCATTTCTTTGTGCTCATCTAAATATATTTTTTTTTCCTGTAAGAGTATTTTCTTAATTTAGTTTAAAAAGTTAATAAAAAAAGAGTAAACGGATGTTGCAAACGATTGTATCCTGCTGTTTATTCCCATAGACTAGAAAACAATTAAATCGTAGAATGATGAGCAGATGTATTGCTTTTTAATAATCTTGAATTTTTGAAAGCTGAGAATTTTCCAAACTGGTACTTCCTTACATCTGAGTTTAGTTTTCTGTTGTGATCCCTGAGCAATCAGGCTGAAATTTGGAGGCTTCTAATCCCATTGCACAGGTTTTTTCATAGTTTAGCAGATGTATTTTTTAGGTTCTTGGATTGCTTTGGTTTCTAAATGTTTGTTGCCATTGCAGCTGCTACTAGGTACCTACCATTTTTTTGTGTTAACCTGAATTCATCAGACTGTGTGCTACATCACTGTGTCTTCAGTTTGTGGCTGTTTGCGGCACAAGACTGTGTTTGTAGTAGACATATTATCAAATATGTGAAATATTTTCAAATTTAAAGAAAGCATGACATTTTTCTTTCAAAAATAGTAACTGTTGAAGTTCCTACTCAAAGTTTTTGCCTGCAAATGTTCAGGTAATTCCCATTATTGTTCCCATTAGTTTCCATGCTCCCTTTTTGGTAAGGTACTTACCTAAATTGAAAATCAATCAAATAAAACCTTTTCAAGAAGCAAGATGGGAAGGATCTCCTTGGGTGAGGATAGAATTGAAGCTAAAAAAAGCCTTAAGGGAAGAGAAAGTCAGCAGACAAATTGGAGGATGTTTTAAATGTAAATGAGGAAATAGCATTAAGGAAATGGAAGGGAAAAGGTAATGGTGAAATAAACCGATGTTGTATTCTGCGGGTCATGAGCAACTTTTAAAACAAACCAAACCATGCTGATCTGTGTTTATGCAGAATTGAAATACAATATTCTTATAGTGGGATGATTTGGTTGAGTCATTCTGATTTCCAGTTCTGTTTGGATTTTTTGTTACAGTGTTGGATTGGCATTTATAAACTTTCCTAGGCAGAGACATCTAAATATTCTGGAGAATTTCAAGGTCCTGCCGATGGATAAAGCAAATATTTTGTAGTCTTCATATTAAAAAGTCTTTTGTAGGGATAATTTTTCCATTAATCAGGATAAGAGACAGTACATTTAAAAACCTCTAAAGATTGTGTTTCCTTCATTTTAAGGTAAGCTGGAGTAAGTCACTGGGTATTTTAATGTATTCTACACCAGCATCTTCTCATGGCCTGTAAATCCAATTTTTAAGGCCTAGCATGGAACAAACAAATAGCTTGCCATTAAACAAACTCTTTTATTTTAATTATTTAAACTTTATTAAAAAAATAAAACAAAGTGTGAGTCTGTCTTTATTTCCAGCTGAATAAGGATTTCTGTCATGGAGTTACAAAAACCATTTAATTAATAGTTAATAAGTAGGAAGAGCTGGTTAGGTGATGTATCTAAACCGAAACACATCATCACAAAAATGAAGTAGCATCATTGCTTTACCTGATTTAAATGATTTTTTGTAGTTTCTTTTACTTAATGTGGGAATAGCAATAGCAACAGGAGATGTGTTGTGGTGTAATTAAACGCTTTGCTTTGAAATGCTGTAACTTCTTGAAAAAACAGATTTGTTCTGAATTGGTCAGAATCTAACAGCGCTGAATTTATTTCAGTATTAAGGAAAAGCACCATACACATCTGCACACGCCCCTCTATATTTAGAATTTAAGTGTATCAGGCGAGCAATTTAAATCATAGTTTAAAAAAGCAAAATATGAAGCTTGCTGCTGTTTTCACTGTATTTTGTATTATTTGGCAATGGCTGCCTTCAGTTTTGAATGTTTAGTGAAGAAACAGTGAATTTTCCAGTTATTTCTTTGATACCAGTGGCTGTCACTCAGCTCACTGTCAGTTGACACTCAAGGTGATAACTTTTCATTAAGAGCTAGAAATGGGTTATTTTAGTTTTAAATTCATTCCTATTAATTTGGGGGGATGGAGGGGCGGAGCATCCTGTATAAAATAAATTGATACTGGTAGAAAGTTGGGTGATTGTCAGTATTGGGAAGAACCTGAACTTGACATCTGAAGGCCTGGTAACCCTGAAAAATGGAGGATGGGAAAAGATGCTGTAATGAATATATGGAGTGGGCACAGGGCCTAAGGAGAAGGATTTCTGCTGAGAAATCAGTAGAGGTATACAATGGTGTGTTATGCTGCTAATAAAGCACCTGTAATCCTGGGTTCCCATTTGGTACAGAAAATTCAGAAGGGGGGGATGTCGGGAATGGTTTGCTTGCAGAGGTAGTGGTTCTCACATGGAATTACTGGGGTGAGGATCTGAACGTTCCTGTGGGGAAGGTAGGGATTTGGGCTGTGGTGCCTTAGTGGTGGAAATGCAGATGCTGCTGCGTATGTGTATTGGTGTGACTGGGAAATCTTGCAGGAATGTGAAGGAATATTAAATGTTAAGGGCAGATCACGCACCAAAACAAGGAGTATGAACAAGCTATTAATAAACTTACAGAAAGGAAAACTGTTGAGCTGCTTCAAATCCTGTTACTTCTCCACTGAGAGTTTCTGGAGCAGTGGAGCAAGCCAAGGTTCAGTTATGGGGTAAGAGCTTGCAGTAGCTGTCACTGGACTCAATGACTGGGAAAGTCCTTTCAGTTCTGCGTTACTGCGTGTTTTGCTCTGACAGCCAGATACCTATCAGCTGGTGAAGACTCAATCATCACTTCCAGTATTATTTATACACTGCATAATAATAATGACTTTTTTAATGATTATTATTTCCTTATATGGTGAATGACGTTGAAGTGACAACTCCTTGTTAACAATACTGACGATAGCTGGTGTTTTTTCAGTTTCACTCTCTAGGAAAATCTGCATCCTGGCTCTACAAGTGTATTAGCATACTCTTGGAGGACTTCTTGGACTAAACAATGGCTATTCACTTTAGAGAATGTTTTAAGCGTATTTCCCAGCTTGCCAGTGGTAATTTACCAAATCAAGGGACTAGACAAAAAAAGGATAAATTAATCCCTTTCGTGAGTATTTTCCAAATTAAGCGTTTTTACGTGTAATGATTTTAAACTTTCCAAAGAATCTACATGTTAATTTGCTTGCAAATTTAGCATTAGCTTACAGAATGTATTTATTCATATGCTGCCACATGTAGATGTTAAAGCTGATCACATACTTGTATAACTCTAATATTAATATTGATTATTTTCAAGGTGTGCCAGAAAGAGAACAGTGTTAGTGATCACAAGGGCTCCTATGGGTGCCCTTGTGCTGGTGCTGCAAATGGATGAAATGTGGGGATTGAGTGGATCTCTGGCATGTACTACCACTTTTTCAAACTTTAGCCTTGCAGCAAAACCAAAATTATACTCTGTCTTTACTGCAAAACTGATGTTATTTTCTTGAGATGGCAAAAGTGTATTTCGGAGAAAATATTCCCTCCCTAACCTAAATTTTTTTTGTTCAAAATTCGTGGCTGTATCAGAATAATTAGGCATTTGGTAAGTGACTTTAGCCATTGATTTTAGCAGTCCCTGCTTATTTGGACAAGAAAGAGATTCCTGAAGTGATATTTTTTTCTTTCCTTAGAATGAAAAAGGGTATGCACAGAGGTTCTTAAAATATCACATCAGATATAGAATGGATTTCTGAATTAAAGCAGGTAGGTGTCTATTCTGTGTTAAAACGTCTAGTTTTGAGACAGGGATGGTGATATTTCAAAATGTCACACTAAGCCTGAGTAATATCTC
>JANHGB010043098.1:43939-87395 GCA_026283785.1 Coracopsis vasa | reverse complement strand
TGCTCTAGTGGAAGGTGTCCCTGCCCGTGGCAGGGGTTGGAACTGGATGAGCTTTAAAGTCCCTTCAACCCAAACCACTCAGTGATTCTGTGATTTCTCTCTTCACTGAACATGGACTTTCTAGAGCAGTTCTACTGCTCTTACATCAGACACCCAACAGCAGAGCCTGGCAGAGGCTCTTGGGTTTCCCAGCCACCCCAGGCGGTATCAGCCGAGGGGCTGAAGCTCTGCTCACCTTCAGGAGGAAAAAGCCCTCCCCTTGCTGCAGCCCCGCGTGTGCCCAGGTCACATCATGTAAAGGCTTTAGGCTGATCCCTTCTCCCCAGATGCCGACTCTGTTCCTGCTGGCGCTGTGCCCACACAGGAGAAGGAATTTTCTCAATTTCCTTTCAGGAGGCCAAGCTGTTTGAGTCATCTGAGATCACACATAGGTTAGGTTTAGTTATTGCAAATGTGAAATTGGCAAGTGACAGCGAGTGCATCTGTTTTAAGCACTAAATGCTGCACATGAGGTTACGTGCATTAAATTTATTCCAGATGCTTTTGTTGAAATTGGTCTCTTTGTTGCTGCACTTCCCAGCGATATCCCTGTTGTGCAACCAGGTTAAATCTCACCTAATTCACTACATTGCTGTTGTTCTGTGCTGAAAGCCAGGCATGTGCTCAGGTATTGTAAGTAGTTGTCTATACAAGGTCTTTGTGTAACTGGGGGTGGGAAGAGGAGAGATTTCACCAAGGTAAGAGAATGGATTCATTCTCTTGGTATGAGGCGAGCAGGTCCCTGGTGCACGCAGACAAACGGAGGTGTGGGCACACACACAGAGTCATTCATGCGGGTGTCTGTCATCCTCATCACACATCTCCCCTGTGCATGCGTCCTGTGCTTGTCACGCTCCACAGAATGTGGAAGCGGGGCTGACAGGACCATGGGCAGTGCATGGCGAGGATCCTGCTCTTCCAGCATCTGACAGAGGTGTTTTCAGTCAGCCTCCACAGAGGGTTTGGTCCTGGAAGCCACTCTTGGCTCTGATCATTTCTTATGAAGCCCCAGTATCAACACTGAAACCTTGGTAATTGAATATACTTTATCAGTGGGGTTTCTGGACAGTGTTTATGGCTGTAGACAGCGTTCTTTAGCTGAATGGGTCCATGGTTTGTTGCTCAGGGTTTCTTAACCAAGTCAGTCTTTGCCAGTAGTTTGGGGTTTGTTTCAAGTAATTAAAAAGCACCAGCTCTTGTTTGGGAAGCTGCATGTAAAAGGCGCAGGAACATCACAAACCATCTTGTCATTCCTAGAAACAGCTTGTTTGAAATGCTCCCTTTTTCCAGCAGATTATGCTGCGCGCCTCTCTGGAGTAGTTTTCCTCCGCAGCTTTGAATCACAGTAGCAGCAAATGGATGCTACTATTTTTGCTTTCTGCTTTCCATGCACAATACAGTGAGGGTTCCAAATTACACAGCCTAGAAGTTCATCATGCTGCTAGACAAATAGGAAATAGTTTCTTTTGCATCTCTGGCACTTCAGCTTTGAGTGTAGCAAGTAAAAGATTAAATGATTTGAACTGAAATGAAAGCAATATTCCCTCTATACGTCTCGTTAATAGCTCCTTGGAATATACTAACAATGCTTGTGTTTGTACGAGTGTCTGGGAAAAAGCTGTGGGAATCACCTTTCCCAGGCGGTGTGGAAAGGGAAAAGAATTTGCTCAACATATTTAAAGATGGCTTCGTGGCTGGGATACGTAACGGGGGTGCAAGCCCTGTGTTTAATTGCGTTGTCTGGAATCACTGAAGGAATTCGGGCAGCGAAACGGTCGAGTGTTTAAGAACAACATTTACCCCCTTTGAGGTAAAGTTTGATGGAAGCCCTTAGGGAAGGACCCGCGCACCACAGTGACACGCAGACTAACTAACCTCTGTTTGGCTATGTATTGTAATTCCTGACGTGGTGTTCCTGATCCTGCCACGCTCTGTTGCAGACACAAGCCATGGCTAGCCAGGTATCCTGGATCCACTGGGTCGGTTTGGGTAAATGGAGTTCAGTTCTCAGCATGCAGGTTGTAGCAGTAGAAATAGGGCAATAATTAATGCTAATCCCTTCCCTGTTAAAAACCAGAAACACCCAGTGAGGTGGTAGCCAGACTTGCCTGTGGCTCTACCAAAGGCCAACCTGATACTGTGCTGTTGTGGAGGAAGCCCTCCCTGCTCTGCACAGTCTTTCCTCACCTTTGAATGTTAATTTGGCACCTTTAAAATCATTAAATGTGTTTGGAATCCTACTGGAACTGATTGTTCATCTCTTCTTTCCCATTTTCAGCCATCCCTTTCCAGTGAAGTTATTTACCCTTTGTAAAGAAGAGATCAAGAGATCCAAAGACATCCGGAAGCTTCGCTCCAGCATAGGAGTGTGAGTTGATGAACTAAAGTAATCTTTACTCTGTTTGTAAGAAGTGAATTTGAATTACCAGATAGAAGGGCTGGGTCTATTTCATGTGAAATGTTAATGGAAACAGCCCACAAATGCACATAATAGAAGGTTGTGAGAGCTTCCTGTACTTGTGGGTGGTTGGGGTGAAAACATACGAAGGATCTGATAGAATTTAACTGCTTTTAAGATATTCTTTACGCTGCAGTGAACTGTGTGCTTTTTGTACAGAGCTCCACTGGGTGCCAGTGCAAAACAGACACAATTGACTAGATCTGCAAAGTAACTGCTGGGAGGCCTGGGTTTGGCTGGGGTACAGTTAAGGGGTTTTGTTAAGAAACTGGGGTTAAACACATCTGGCTCCAGGGTAAAAGCCCTCAGGCCAGGTAGCAGAGGAGGCAGCACCAGGGCTCACTGGGAGCCTTCTCCACTGGCAAAGCCTGCCCTGTGCTTCGGTGTGGACGTGACGCTGGTTCACGTGCGGGTCCCAGCGCGCCCTCAGTGCTGCCCATCAGGAATCAAACCATGTTTGCACTTGGCACAGCGAGTGGCACCTCAGGAGCGCCCCGGGAGCTCAGCACAGGTACCTCAGTGTTTGCTTTCCCACAGCACTTGGAACTGCCATTTCCTGGGCACTGCAGAGCATCCCCTCCCTTTCTCAGATAACCTCTTCATCCTCACCCGCAAAATGCACTTGTGCAGTTCCAGCTCAAGATCTGTTTTCTTCCTTGTGTGTTGTAGGTTTTGTGGCCTGATTCAGTTTCAAGGAGACATGAGAGAGAAAGTTTTCTTTCAGTTGTTTCTCCTCCTTTGCCATCCATTTCCTGTAGTAAGTACTGAAGACATCGCGTATCCTCAACTGTACTGTTTGAAATACTTCACACATAAAAAAATGATCTGCATTAAAGCAGCATTCTCTGTAATGGATATTAATGTATATAATTAATAGGTTTTATTTCTCAAGGGTCTGCTGTCTGCAGTGCTGCCCCCTGAATCAGGCTACTGGATACTTGCAGCATACCTGGCTGCTCCATACATTCTGCTTTTACACCTCTATGGAAAATAAGAAGCAATTTAGGTGCCTAAGTCATTTGTTTCTTCTATGCAGCATGCAGCACAGTGAAGATCTGTTCTCCATTTAGAGCTTGAAGGTTCCAGTCAGACACATCACTGTTAGCTTTGTGGTATTTCTGATAGTTCTGGTTCAAGTAAAACGTATTTATTTGTTGTGTTTGTCAGGTGTGATGAGGGCTTGTGCAATGCAGGCGGGTTTCTCAGAGGGTTACTTTCTCATGTAACTGACTGGAACAGGGCACAGAAATCAGCTCTTAGTTCCAAGTGTGTACAAGAGAAGATCATCTGGGGGGTAATAATATCTTAGCTGATTGATTAATACTTTTGTTGCCTTAGCAAAGTTTGTGGGGTTTGTGGTGGTTTTCACCATATAAAACCCAGGAGCCCTGACTTGCAGCTGCTGTGATGCCAAACAAACACATCCAACAGCTCTGTGTGGCCCTGGTGTTCCGTGCAAGGGTTTCACCTGGGGACGTCAGTGGATGTTCCTGTGAGTAGGTAGGACTTGCACCTCTGACGTTATGGGCAGCCATGGAGCTGCATCCACAGTCAAGTGCTGTAGAAGAAACAAAGCCATGGGTAATGGCAACCCATGAGGTCCTAAAGTGGTTGGAGAATACCCTGAAGAGCCTGGTGTGGGGCCAGTGCAAACCAACACTGTTTATTCTAACCCTGATTACTTTTGCCAGTTACTTTTTAAGGTTAAAATCAGGTGGTGCTCAGCAGAGCTTGGTACTGCAGATTTTGACTGCAGCTCTTCCCATGTTGTGTGTACTGGCTACAGGAAGAATCCTTTGCAGGAAGGGCACAATGTAGGAGCTGAACAGAGACTATTTTCATTTCATGTTTCATTGGTATTTTATATCATAAATATGTTTTGCTTTTACAGATGGGTCAATTTAATTGGACTCTGCTACTCCAGAAATAAGCCTGGAGTTACTAAACCTCATTTTTTTGCCTTCCGTGGCTTAGCATCAGGCTTTCCTGGAAAAAGCCAACAGAATTAGGTTTTGCTGCACTTTTGCTGTCTTCCATTAGGTATCCTTCCACACACTGTACTTCAGAACCAGCCTAGCGGCAGTGTTCACACCTCCCAGAACCCACAGTGTAAAATGTTCAGGTCAACTCCTCATCCATCTCCCAGCAGGTTTTTACAGTTCTGCTGACTCTTACAGGCTCCAGACTGGGAAGTCTGTTTTGTGAGCCTGCAGCAACGCAAGTCAGAGCCAGACTTTGCCTCAAGCAAAGAAATGGTCCAGTTCATAGAATGAGTTTAAAACTCATCTAGCCCAACCCCTCTGCAATGAGCAGGGACCCCTTCAACAAGCTCAGGTTGCTAAGAGCCCCATCCAGTCTGGCTCCAGGGATGGGGCAGTCTCAAACATTTGGATTCATTCCCTGGGAGGGGCAGAGCTGTAACCTTAATCTGAAACACTGGAAAAAGGGAGTGAAAATAAATACACTGTTTAGCAGCATGAATTTCCTGGAGGTGCAAAAGCAAACTCCCTTCCTGCACCGGATCCATGTCAGAGGCAGGAATGGACAGACCAGTTCTGAGTGTGACCAAGTGCCCACCATAAACTGCTGTCCCTGTGACGAGGAGCCAGTCCCAGTGGTGGCACTGGGCTCTGCCAGACAGGGCTGTGCAGCCTTCAGTGACCTTCCTCTGCCTCTTCCCATAGATACGGAAAACAACAGCCAGCCAAGTGTACGAGATGCTGATAACCTACAGCGATGTGCTGGATCCTGCCATCATGGATTCGGTTCTGACCATACTCAGCGATACCAACTGGTAAGTGCATTTCTTGCCAGATACTGATAAGAACTGATAATTTTTGTACTAAGAAGTTAAATAAAAGTTGGATGCCTTTGAAACCTGCAGGAAATGATACCTGCTTTTAAGCTATTTACTGCTTTTAGGCCAAAAAAACCCATTCCTGAAAAGGATTCTTCTGTTCTAAAGAACTATCTGGTATATTGTTCCACTGCACCATTGTGTGTGTATGCGCATATATATATAATATATATATGTGTGTGGTTTATATATATATGTGTGTGTATATATATATATACACACACACACCCCCCACATACCATTGTGGCATGTGTAAATTCACTACTAGATAAAGTAAAATACCCATATTTTTTTAACAACATAAAAAGGGAGGAAATCTTGGAAGTTCTCCATGGAGCAGAGACGGGGCTGTGCACACAGTCAAACATCAACTGCACAGACAGTTTCTTGGCATGATGAGCACTGGCAGGATTTGGGGAAAGGAAGGATCTCTGCAAGCTGCAGAACAACAGAATTAGCAGAACAGCTCAAATCTCCCATGAAATGTCATTACTCAAAACACTACAAACGCTGTATTCAAGCAAATACTTTGAATTGGAACAGTTTAGTTGTTTCCCAAGCATAAGATGGCATGAATTATACAACCACTTCTATAGAGCATAACTCACTCATTCACCTCCTTTTACCTTCCTCCAAGGGCAGGGGAGCAGGGCCCCATTCTTCCCAAGTAGGATTCACCAAAGCTTAAATCAGTTTATTAGTTTTGCTGCCATATTAAATGTGTTCCCTTGTTCCCGATGACGCTCCTGGGTCATGGGTGCAGTGGCCCAACACCCTGCCTCAAGCAGTAGTCAATACATGAGAATAGACAGATATAAAAAAAATACATTATTTATTTGGTTATTGTATTAAATGGGGTTTTGTCTTCATTGACATTTCATGGAACCAAAATAAACCAAGCCATGTTCAGAGAACAAAGCTACCTAGGGGTTGTGGGTTACATTTTTCAGACTGATGCTTACATCATTTAAAGTTATTTACTTTCTATCTAGTTTATTTCTGTGTTTGAGCTCAAGTAACTTGGTATTTGGGAAAGGAAAATGAAGTTTGTCATTGTAAGGGCTGGCTGCTGCTCTCTTTTCCTCAATCTTCCAGTACAAAACTCAGTAACGGTCTTAGGTTTGAAGAGCTGGTTATTAACAGTTCTGCCTGTTGTTAAAATTACTGTTGTGTAACTGCATATGGGTGCTTGGTATCGTGTTTAGTGTGGTGCAGAGCTCCCTCATGAAATCTGAGCTGAGGAACAGGCTTACTCAGAAGTTACATAAAGAATTTGTTCACAGAAACAACGGAGGAGGAGCAGATCCTGCTGTCACACAGGGGTGTTCACAGTACCACAGTTAGACATGGTACACTTACAATCAACCAGCTCCAGAAGCACCAGTGGTAGGACAGCTCTAATGGGTTAGTACAAGAAAGCAAAATACTTCCTAAAAACCAGTTCAGCAAACCAGTTAGTCTGTTTTCCCCTTGTCACTTCCAGGGTGGGATGGGGCTGCCTGGTTTGTGCTGTCTTAGTTCAGGGCTGGCTCTAAGCTCCCCAGTGCAGCACATCCACTGCACCAAGATTAAAGATGAAGAGCTCATTCACTTTAAACTTAATTGTTTTATCTCATAGATTTAACTGTTTAAGGAGGAGACATTTGAAGCCTTTGCTGAGTGTCAGAGAGGGCTGCTTGTTACTCTCAAGTGCTCTCAGTGCTAGAACTACCAGTAACTTCTGAATTGCAGTGAGCATTAACAGCAGGAAGCCAAATCATAGAATAATTAGAATCATAGCATAATTAGGGTTGGAAAGGACCTTAAGATCATCCAGTTCCAACCCCCAAATGAGAATTAATGTTTGGGGAAGACAGTAATTACTGGCTGCAAAGATTTGTTCCTTGTTGGAACAACAGAGTTTGTCAAACAGTTGTAGAATACAGAGGTTAAACTAATAACTCTATAAATAAGAAGTTTGTTCAGCTACAGAAAGGTTTCCAGTATTAAATATGACAAATTGTCCAAAGTTATTTCTAACTTGCCCTTTCAGGTTTTTCTCTGTAGTTTTGGACTCTGTTTATGTGCTAAGAGTTAAATTTTTAGTCGTTCATTTACAGTTGTTACTTAAGAAAACCAAAACAAATCTCCTGAAATGGTGAGTAATGGGAGCAGTCTCACAGCATTCCAGAGTGGTAGATTTTTACAGCATGGAAAAGAATGTTGTCTGCATGGATTTTTGGCATTTGGGAGCTTTTTGTAACTGACAGTTCTTGAGGAAATGATCTCATGGACATGACGCTATTGCAGAAACCTTTAAAAGACAAATTCGAGGTCTGGATTTTGCAGGAGAACATCAAATGTTCTCCAAACCCAGTGACATTTATCTTAATTCTTGATGCAAAATGGGGCTGTGACTTTAGAGAATAAATGATTGAACTTTTAGTCAAAGGGGTTGTATGAATAAGTGTTAGATTTTGGACTACAGAAATCAAAAAGAATAGTCTTGGACATTTTATCATTAACTGGTCACTTGTGGAAGCCTCACTGTGTACTTAGGGGGTGTCTGCCCTAAGATGGTACAAAAATGTTCTTAAAGTGTGACACAACAAAACCTGCTACAACTTTACATGAAGGAATAGCTGCACACAGAGGACAGAGCGATGGTACGGATGTAGCCAACTGCAAGGTTTTATGTATCCATTAACTGGACACAACTTCCTCACACAGGGAGGCTGAACTGCCCGTTGTAAGAGAGAAGCGCAACTGCCTCTGTGATCTCATGAACGTGCCCAAACCACAGCTGGTGTCCAAGGTAAGAAAAACCAACAGGCTCCAGAGGGGGTTTAGAACAACAGTGATGATCAACTGCTCCCCCACATCTACTGAGTACTTGTGTGTGCCAGCTGTGGTTCTTCACTGGTTCGGGAATACATCGATGTGCATCAGGAGGAACTTCCTCACACCTGACTACACAATACAGAGAATTGCTGGAGACTCTTTGGCTTGAGCCTTTCCAGTCTTGCTTCTTGAAAACATTCCAGGCCTCTAGCATGACATCTTACTCAGACAAAACCTAGGATGAAAATGCAGTACAGATGTTTCAAACTCTGGGGAAGAGAAGAAAGGATAAAACCCTCCCCATCAAGTTCAACAGCAAAATGATAACGTGAGCTGAAAGCACAGCATCCTAGCATTGCCCAAGAGGCAGAATAGAATTTAACAATTAATACATTCACAGAAGGCAGACACCATGTCCCCAGGTAGCCCCCATTTCATGCAGATCTTCTGGAATTGCCCATCTGCTCCATGTTTCAGAAGTGCAGGATTTTCTGCTCAGTCAGGGGTTCCTCTCCTCCCTGTCCAAAGGTGGGGAGGCTGAATCATTACTGCTTTAGAGAACATGTGTTAACATGACAACTTACAAAGAGAAGTTAGTTTTACTTTCAGCAATACAAGGTGAAAATGCTTGGTGACCTAAGGCTACTTCCCTACTTATCACAGGCATCCATAGCATATGATCTATTCTGTAAACAGATTAAGCTTAAAAAGCAGTATATCGATTTATTCTTGGCCTTTGTAATACTCATTCTGCTTTCATAGCTCTAGAATGCTTTGTCCTTTGTAATGATTTTACAATTCAGAAACCTCACCTGTGCACTCTTCTTTCCTAAGAGGGGGGATCTTCATTTCCCTCATTTTCTAAACTACCTGAACACCATTAGGTTTATTTTCATTACTAGAATTATGCAAACCATTGGGGTTTTTTGCCCTGCACAGAACTGCATTTCTAGCTTTAGCCTTTTTCACAGCTGCACCATCTGTGGCTGAAAGCCACCAGGTCCTTTCTCCTGCATAGCATCTGAAGGAGATCTTAGCTGGTGATGTTTGTACAGTGCTTGTTGAACTGGCTCTATGTGATACATGATGTACGTCTTCGAGGTCAGCCAGTTCCTTCTGTGTAATACTCTGATAATCCCTTACACTGAAGATACTTCCTAATGTAAGTAGATCCTATGTTTTGAGTTATCATTGATTGATACAGATATATACATATACACACCTTAAAAAGGTCTGTTTAATAAACTGGTCAGAAGACCATACTTAACTGGTTACTTACTGTGAGTAAACTTCAGAGACACCCTGCTGTGCCCACAGCAGTTTCTTTACTCATCTTTCAGCTTTTCCCATCATGTCTACACCTTTGTGCTTTTAGTACCATTTTAACAGATCTGCAGCTACAGTGTTGTAATGTTGGAAGCAAGACTCGGGCCCTCTCACCCATACAGGGAGCTGGTTTTAGAGCAAAAATCACCCTGAGCATTGCCAAGTCAGGGTTTGCTATCAACCACCAGAAATGTTATGTTCAAAGTAAAGGTGTTACAAGGTGAACTCCCTGATCTCAAAACCCCCTAATTTCAAGTCCTCAATTATTGGAGGCTGAGGGAAGACTGACAAGTTAGGAGAAAACTGTCTCTAATATATACAAACCAGTAAGAAATACCCAAATACACATACGGGTGTTTCAGGTGGAACTGTTACAAACAGCATCAGGTAATCTGGAAGTTAGGTGCTGAATTTGGAACTTTATCTTTTCCTTCTCTGTTAACAGAATCATTAGTATAACTTCCAGCAAAAAGAGTGAAGCCTGCACCTGCCCCGAGAACTGCTGCAGTTCACTCTGAAGGTGACAGTGCACAACACATTGCTCTTCCGGAGCTCCCATCAATAGAAGAAGCCAAGCATAACAGTATAAAAAGGTGGCCAAAGTTAATTTCAGCTGAAATCAGCATTTACAATGCCTTTAAAACTTGTACAAATAAAATCTGCTGGAGGATAGTTAAAAATCACAGTGTTAGAAAGGACTGTAGATGTAACAGCTTTGGATGTCTACATTTTCATCTCCATTTTTAGTTTACTAGATTACATGACTGAGGTACTGTTAAAACACTGATACATGCCTACTCCATGTGTTTCTTCTCTCTTTTAGAGCTCAGCATGATGAAGCTGCAGGCACTGGCTGCTGGTCTGTCAACTGAAGCTCTGGGTTCAGGTGCCATTAAGATGGATGAGTTCATGCTGCAGCATCCTGACAAAGGGGCTCTCAGCAGGAGCCGCGCAGCGCGCTGTTGAACAAGACAAGAGGCAGAGATCACGTCTTAGAGCATTGTGCAGCTCTGCCATGGGCAGGCAACAACGATTCAATGTGGTTTCAGTTTTTAAAGCCATTACCTGTAGCCACAAGATGGCGGTTTCTCTTCATACTTCTGTCACGACTGACCTAGGTTATTTCTTTTGATGTCAATGATTTATACTTCTACAGCTCTGAATGGAGCTATTCAGGCCGTGCTTGCTGTACACACCTTTAGTATTAAACCTGCCTTGCTGCATTAGTCTCTGGAAAGAATTGTTTTTCAGAGGTAAGTATGGCAGTGCTCAGTGATAATGAAATCCTCCTGAACATCCAGTGTCTCTGTGGATAAATCTGTCATGTCATGGTAAACCAAAAAAATCCGAGTTTCACTTCAGCTCAAGTCAAAACCTCTCAGTAGCTCTTTATAGAAGTAACTCAAAGTAAATGATTTTTGAGGTAAACTGGCTTTAGGGATTGAAGCTTTGTCCTGCTGAAGAACAGAGTACTTCGAGCAATCACTAGGAATTTAGATCATTTCTTATTGACCATAAAATAAAATCGCTGCTAACATTTATGATCTTTAGCAAGGTTCATGTGCTGGGGAGGACAAATGCACAGGCAACATGATACTCTAATTACACCATGTTCTTTGATGGTTTGAATTAAATCTCACTATCCCAGCGCTTCAGGTAGAACCGTGGCTCTGTGTGTGTGTGTGTACACATATCTATGAAGATTTAAAAGGAAGGAAAAATTGAGGCAGAGGAGCTAAACCCAAGCCAGTTTCTCTGTGAAATACCTGCTATGAACTGCAGCAATCTTCTCCTGCAGGTGTTTGTTCACTTCCAAAACTCCACCCTGGCTGTCTCCCAGAGCCTTTTTAAGAAGGTAACTATAAATTATATTATTCTGTACTTCCTAAGTGTACTTGCAACCTGTCTGGGACATTAAATTCAGTGTAGATCAGAGTCATTCACTGCCTGTTACACAATCAGTACTAATCCATGTGGCTGTGCGTGATGCAGGGCTGCCTACAGGTATTGCTGCAGGAGGAATGCTCCTGAACCCACAGCCCCAGTGTTGTTGTACTGTCATTAAAATGGAAAATTCCAGAACATTCTTAAAAGACTTTAGATTCGTGAAGTTATTTCTGTAGGTCCCTGCTGCAAGAAAAACCATGAGCTGTGTTGGCAATAGCTCTTATTCAGGAAAACCTGAGAGGGTCCAGTGAAAAGGGTGAGCATCTGTCCATGCAAACACACATCTGGCTGCCAGATGACGGTACAGACACAGCTACTTTCACACAGCCCCAGTTGGAGGATGCCACGCTCCAGTCACAGCCTGGCCCTGTGCAGAGCTTCACCTCGGCCAGCACCGGCTGCGGCATCCAGTGGCAGAGAATGGCTGAGTGATGTTTGACAGAACCCTCTCTTTACACTTCCAGTGGTTACAGGCTTTGCTTAGTGCATTTCTAAGGGTTCCCTATGGTAACAGTCCCCTTGTAATCTTATGGCCTGTATTTGATGGTTCTTTAAATTAGAAATACAATTTAACGATCAAACTGAACTTGGTAAACAAGGGATGTGCAATAGTAAAATGAGCAAATAGCATTATCCATGGTGTAACCAGGACCTCCCTTAGAAAGGGGTTGCTCAACACAAAGATTAACTTAATAAAGCACAGATTGCTTAAAAAGTTCTAAACCTCTGAACACTTGGGCACTCACAGATACACAGAAGATAACACGGCTTCAGTATCACTGCCTTACCTTGGTTTTTAGTTAAAGTGATAATAATCCACCCCTTCCTTCAAGTTCAGCATGTTCAGGTTTGTTTCAAATGCTCCACCTGTCAAATCCTGGCAGGGAAGGAAAATAGAATGAGCTCAACCTGACAAACACGTTTCAGGTTGTAACAGGTTTGGGTAATTCTGGGCTTTAGACCACAGAAGCAAGTGCTATTTGCAGAACTAACCATGAACAAAAAGCCAGGCTCAGAAATGTTTCCATTCAAAAATGAAGCGTATGTTGAAAACCTGAAAGTTCAAATAGTAATTTGGCGGGGGGAGGGTGTGAGACAACTCGTTCTCATGCTGCAGTGTGGAACAGGAGAGCGATACTGGGCACAGCTCTGCAGGGGTTTTGCACATTTTGGTCCCTAATGCATCATCAGAGAATGGACCAAGGCAGTGAGTTTGACAATACAGTGGTTTTGTAGATTCTGACCAAGGGGTAGCTTGTCTGCCAAAAGAAACCTCTCATCAGGCAGCTGAAATACTTTGCATAGGGAAAGGTGTTTTGCTTTGAGCCCCAGTTACATTATCTAACCAGGAGCTGGATGGGTTTCCTCCATGAGCAATCGTGCAAGGCAGTGATGATGGCATAGAGAAAGCACAGCAACTGCAGTGTTTCTGAGCATTTCTGCTGAAGTTGTGGACCAGAGTTTTCAGACAAGATGCTGTATTATAGTCTCATTGTGAGGCCTTCACAAATTAAATGTGCTTTATAACAGGTTGCACAGACGTTTTGTCTAGGGACTTCCACCCACCATAATACGTAGTATGAAGAGTTAAATTAGTTGCAATATTACTAGCTTATCCAAGAGTTTATCAACCAACAGTACATGATAATTCCCTAAGGTACTTTCAGTCTGGCTTTACAACTTGTAGTTACGATCTCAGAGTCGATCATAAAGTTGGGAGTGCTCTGTTAAAAGGAGACTGTACCAGATGAGATGAGATTCAGCTAACCAACCTTTGCACAGATCCAGCACAGTGCTGGGATGTCAGTGTTTGTATCTAGATACAGGTTTAGTTACTGTCAGACTTTTTACTAATGTTTGCAACTAAAATGTATTTGCTCTTTTGCTTTAGAACTTCAGTGTTACCCCATACACTGTGCTTTGCTATTTTAAATGTAACAGCAAAATAATTGCTGGTTATCATCTTCAAGTTATGTTACTAGGTCAATTAAAGCAGCTGAAATCAGAAAGTTACCACAGTTGGGCACAGAAAAGGCTTTGGAATTGGCAAGGCAAAACCAAACAGTTTTTCAGGTCTGATGTAGAAACCAAAGCCTTTGTCATACATAGGGCTGCAAAATATGAGGAATAAATGAGGCCAGGTGATAACTGTATGTGCCCATTTGTGTATATAATGCTGGGCAAGAAAGTAAATCCAAGTTCCTTTACAGAAGCTGTACTTTTCATTATTCTTAATACGTCTATACTTTATACTGCTGTTCTACATCCCTGAAATACTCTGCACAATCAATTTGGTTAAAAAGCCATTCAGTTTCCTAGTAAAAGGTTCTGGGAAAAGCTACCTGCAGTAAATAGAACGTAGTATTTGTAAGGAGCAAATGCCAGTTTCAAATGTAAAGCAGAGGCTGAAGGTGGCACTCACCAGCTTCACGCAGATAATGAAGGGAGGAGCTGCGTCTCTGAAGTGACGAACTGGAACTCTTGGTTTTGGTCTCTCCTGCAGGAAGAAGCAGTAGGGTTCAGCAGAGGCACACAGGGCTACTTGAGCTTACTTGCTGAAGCTACTGAACATTAACAGGGGGAAACATTATTCTGAGACTGTACACTAAAGAGCTGCTCACTCGCTCGTTTGTTTCCCAGTTGGCTCGAGCACCCCCCTGTTCTTACCACAATCTTTCAGTACAATTGAGTTTCTTTGCCCAACGTTGCAAATGACACCAGATCTGAATTAAGAGCCTTCTGCTGTTGGAAGGAAAAGGTCTCGCTCCTTCACCACTTTTTCCTTACTTCCAAGCTCTACTTTTAGCCCTTTCCCAAACAATTTCCTCTTGGATCTGATGGCCAGGTATGCTGCTCTAATAGCCTACCCCATAAAACAATATAGGGCTTTTTGGTAGGTTAATTTTCTGCCACCTCAGTGAGCTGCATCACTTACTGTGCCATCAGACACATCAAAGCAGGCACCGTAACGGGTACAAAGGAGAATCCTTCCCTCTCAGTGGGAGCTGTTAAATGGCTTGTGCCCAACTGGGACTTCACCATGGAGCCAAGCTGCAGAATTTTCTAAGGGACCACTAACAGTTTGCAGTACAATCTTCTTGATGACTGCTCTGAGAGCATGGCTACGTCTTAGGCAGACAAATGCACAGAAGCGGTAACAATTATGCTGGCAGTATCATTACACTGCTAGGTAGGGAGTCCTCAGGATTCCAGGTCAAAATCCCAAACTCCGGTTTCTTTCATGCAGCTGAAAGCACTCATCAGCTTCCCAGAACAGTCCTTGATTTTACAGTTATTGTGGTATAACCACAAGCTGTGTACCTGAGGAGGTGCCCCTCGTCGCCCTCTATCCCTCAGTCCTACTCCCATCAGATACAAGGATCATGCAACCTCAGGGGAACTGATTCACAAGATAACTCACTGGAGAACCTTTTATTTGGAAGGTGCCTTTTCTGCCATATCAGCTCATTGAATCCAGTCACCCCTGAGCCACAAGCCTGTGTGGCCCATGGGAACACCACGGCAGGAGTGTGTGGTTGAGGGCAGCGCAGGGTCTGGCCACCCCAGGCTGCAACAAGACATTTCTTCCCCATTTGGCTTGGTTTTTGCCATCTAAATACTACACTTCCTTGTCTAGGGAATAAAATGCTGCTGCTTACAATTCTGAGCTGCTAAGGAACCTGCCAAAGTTCTGTTCAGATCCAGTATACCACATATACATCATGTATCTGTAGTACATAGACAGGTTACAACTAATCACAGAAGCTTGCTTTATTTTAACAGGCATTTGAATTTACCGATCATAAGCCAAATTCTACTCCCACTTAGAAGAAAAAAAACTGTTAGTGAGGGCTGTGTGTACCCTGTTACACCAGAATCCATCCAAAGTGTATCTGGGTTTGTCTTTCTGAACTGACTTCAGTGAGGTCCATAGCTCTGGCTCCATAGTTTGCACTCCAGTATCAATCCCCAACAATCCAGTTTTCTGTCACAGCTTCCTTATCAGGATGACTAGCCACATGAGATTTAAAATCAGTTTGCCCAGACCCCTTGCAGATCCCAGTAAAGAAAGAACTAACCTCAGATTCCTCGTAAGTGTAGAATCCTTTTGTTATTTTCTTTTCATCCACATCACAAAACGCAGTTACCTGCAAAACAGAAATGGAGCATTCCAGTACCATCCCTTGCTACCACGGGTATTTCACCTGCAGTGTGTCTGTGTCAGTAACGCTACAGGCATGTGAATGAACGCAGAAATAGGGCAGTGTGCCTCAGTCCTCCTATGGAGCTTAAACAGTTACTAAATCCTTGCCAGGCGTATCTTAAGGAGATGGATGCATTTTGCAGTTGCCCATGAGCACATGATGTTTTTACAAACATGTAAACAGGGGATCTAAGCTACTTACTGCATGAGACAAAACATCTATGAGATCTTCAACTTCATCCTCAGCAATATGCCAAGTAAAGTACAACCAGAAAGTAGCTTTCTCATTTTGGCACTTACTTCCACTAACACCTAAGATTACATAATACAAACCCTCCTCTTTCTGCCCACCACAAGCTATCTACCACCAGACAGCTCAGTACTGCAGTCCTAACACTACTGCTTTGGATGCTCTGGTAATGCCAGCCCCAATTCTAGGTCATAACACACCACGTTTGGGAATTCCTGTGGGTTTGGACTGAAAAGTTCAGCAGATGTGGTATTTAAACACATATCATTACTGCTTCATTTTGGTTCTTCTTACTGTAGTTATGGAAGCATTATCTGCAGCCCTAATTGCCAAATATTTTCAGATGGTTTTCTATTTGCATTCCTCATAAATACACAGGCAGAATAAATGCAATCTAAACTACACAGTGGCCTCATTTTTGAACCAAGAGGTTGTCAGTAACATAGCTCTGTTTCCCTCTGCCTTCCATTTGAGCTACTCGTATTATCTACACCAAACTCTTACACTGAAGCAGAACAGTTAACACAGCTAAGAACTTGCAGAAATCAATTATTCTGGTGAAAGCTGGATAGCAGTTTTCCTATCTTTTTAATTGCTGCATTAAAAATTGATTAACAACACTTACTGCTGAGAGAATGTGAAAAGCCCAACAGCTGTTTATTAATTTACTAAGTTAGAGAAGGCTGCAGAAGGCTGGCTCTCTTCCTGTGCCTGCAGACCTCTCTCACACTCTCTTCCTCTGATTAAGATAGTTTTCTTTTACCTAAAGTGACCTCGTTGGCTTTGTGCAGAGGAAAGCTCTGACACAAGAGTCATCATGCTGCACTTGTGCAGTGTGCCACCTTGACAGCCCCAGGGCAAGACTGCAGAGGACCAGAACTGTGTTATAGGTGGTTCCAGGCAATGGCCAGAGAGAGCTATGTGCTGCTGCAACATAAAAGGTGTTTCTACATCGAAAGTACTTTGGAGATACTTCTCCTGTCCAAGTGAACAGTTTGCTATCCAAATCCTTAAAGCAGCAACTATTAACAACTCCCTCAAAGATCTGTAAGCTTTCATTTTCTCTTGAACACAAGTTAATACACTTCACATCTCTGACCCTATTTCTATGACCACTGTAATGCCTTACTGTAGCTAAAAAAAAATAATCAAATGGCGTGGCCTGAGCACTATAAACTACATCACAAGATTTCCTGTACCCATCTTACTTACATGTCTATATACATACATGTATATATATATATGTGTGTGTGTATATTCTCTTCATAATTATATATGAAGAGAAGCAAGTGGAAGCTACTGGGGAAAGAGAGGTTCCTTTGCTGTTTACTTTTCATTCTGTGTTAACCACCTCTAAATTCTCCAATATCCTGCAAATCTGGGAGTGTTCAAGGCCAGGTTGGACACAGGGGCTTGGAGCAAGCTGCTCTAGTGGAAGGTGTCCCTGCCGAGGCAGGGGTTGGAGCTGGATGAGCTTTAAGGTCCTTTCCAACCCAAACCAGTCTGGGGTTCTATGAAATCTCAGTTTCACTATTAATGTTTCCCAGTCCTAGAAGCTGTGCTCACTACAAACAAAATTCAGATAGGTCTTCACTGCCCACCCAGCAGAGTTCTGGGAGTTAACACAGTCCAATACATTGACAACCTTCCAGTAACTGAAGCTGGTTTTTCAGCTCCTTACCCTCCTGTACATCTTAAAAACCAAACCAAACTGCCAAAACTTTTGACATAAGGCAAAGGGAAATTCTGTCTGCACTTTAATGTCAGTAACCGAGAATCCAGCTGCGAGGTCTGTGCCGGAAAGCATCACACCATCCACCTTCAGCACACTGCAATACAGTTAACAGAAACCTATGACTGCTGCATGGATTCCTTCTTAACATGAATGAGGCCAGAGAAGCAGAGACAGTTCTTGCATGGCTAGATTACTAATATTCACGATCCTTCCTCTCATCCTGTGCCTAACTCATACTATCATGAGTAGAAAATGCTGCAGCCAACTGCCCAGCCCCGAAGGATGCAGCACATGGAGCCCTTGCTAACTCCACAGGTCAGGCTGTGACATATTCCCTTTGGAACATGGAAATGACTCAAACCTTTCTTTGAGTTACCAAGAAGGCATCTCCATGTATAATTTCCAAGGGATTCAGCCAGCATAAATCTGATATTTACAGTATTCTAAACCAGGTCAGACTTGAATGGACCATTTTTCTGCCAGACTCTGCACCATGTGGGTGGCCACAATGTAAGTCAGTGTTTTTCTGACACACACCATTTATTTTCCAATTAAAGAAAATCTGTCTGGAGCCTAAATACAGGACTTGTGCACAGTTGTTTATCTGGACAGTGAACTTAAGGCAGGAGGTTTATAGGAGCTATTTACTTTATAGGCTAGACCCAGAGTTACCTATTCATTTCCCTGCATTAATGAGTTTCTTTCTTGTACCTTTTATGAAGACCATCTATCCATACACGAACTGCTGTCTCGCAGAGAGGAAGCTATGAATTAGAAAGCTATAAAGCAGTCTCAAGTTGATGGGGTTTTTTCTCTCCTAGTTCTTTGGCAATGCCTCTGATAACGTGACTCCATTGAAGCTTACAGTCCTCAGATCACACTTCAGTTTTAATACATCAATGATTACATATTTTGGTTTTGAACATCACTTGCGTATTTCCAAAACAAAGAATAAAGACTGCTATTTCAGCTACAAATATCTGTGATACACAAGCTCTGTAATTACTAGAAGTAATTTTTACAACTATGGATTGCAACATGCATTAACACCAGTGTAAGGGGAAAAAGGAGAAAGAGTTTTCTCTCTCGTAAAGCAAAGTTTACACAGCTCAAAAGATAAGATATTTACTCAACAAAAAAATCTCTGCTGGGGAAGACACGTTTGAGGAAGATAAAGGCGCTTCTCTGGCTGGTTCCTTTTAATAAACACAGCCCTGAGTGAAGGGACACACAGGCTGGGACTACCAGACCTCCCTGTTGTAAAAGGATATTAATGGGCAGCAGATTAATCCTACTCCAAACGTAGGACCCAAGAAGTCAGTGAGAGCAGGCCTGGGCTGGAGCTGTAATTACCTGCCTGCGAGCTGTGTGACCATTACATCTGAATTCAGTTTGTTTCCTACTTATCTTGTTTACTGCCTTGTTGGCTACTGCAGAGGATGCTTCCTTGCACTTCCCATTCCACTCACGTTTCCTAATGGAAAACCTGACAGATTTTATCAGCCCAGTAATGTCCATTTATGGTGAATGATCTTCATAGGATTTTATTCCCTCCTTTCCACCTGGGGGCTGCCCTAGGTCTGCAGTGATCATTTAACAGAAGCAACAAGATGCAATCACAGCAAATTCTCAAGATCTGCTCTAGCTGGAAGGAGACAAGAGGCAAGTTTTACAAGGGAGAGTGAATGACTTAGTAGAGCATGACAGGAAAAGCGGCCAAACCTATTGATAAGCGGTCACTTGCACTGTCCCCTCTCCCTCCTCATGGCATCGACTGGTCTCATAAAGTTATCTTTAAAGATAACAACCTGCAAACTCTACAAAACCCTGGAGGAGCAGATCTTCCCTGTTGCAATCCCTCCACAGCTCATGCAATCCTTCATCCATTTTCAACTTCTGGTGACCCTGGTGATTCTTCTATTTATAATTCTTTCATTCAAACTCACATAAAGCCTCAGGAGCATGTTAATATACATCTCTGCAAAGTTACAGCAATTTGGCCATTCATGTCAAAACAAAGTAACTGAAAGCATTATGTTGCAAATTTAAATAGACACAGTTAATGACAAACAGAACAAGAGACAGGCAGAGGCATAAACATCTTCCAGTACGCCGCAACTGAAACCATGATACCAGGAAGCAACCCTCCACCACAGTCAGAGGGATTTTCAGTATCAGGGTGCTGCTTTTATCTCCCCACTGTAGCATTACAGCCACAACAGAAGCTGTGGTTATATGAACTCCAAGCACACACTCCATGACTCTGTTTGAAGACACTATTCCATGAAAGATAGCAACATCGTCCCTCTTTGCACATACATGTGCAACGTTGCTCAAGAGAATTTTAGTACCAGAATCCAACATGCAAAATAAGCTGCTAAATACTGTATGTACAAACTACCCCCTTATTACATAGAACAAACAACTAACCATGTTCTCATTCCTCTAGAACAGGTAACTGCATTGGTTATTCCAACAGCATAACCAATAACCATAACAGCAGCAACAAAACACACATTGCAAAAGTACATCTTCCTGAATGGAAGCATTCACTATACTCCAAAACAAAGCCTCTGTTTTACCCCATATTGGTTTAGGATGCTTTATACCTGGATTTAACTGGAGCTTTCAAATTTCTCTTATTTCTCTTTTAACTCGCTTTCCCATTGTCATTCTTTCATCCACAGTTAAGGTGAACATAATAATTTCCCCTTTATTTATGTTTCTTTGCTTTGATTTGTGCCACTTCACTCCCTCATACTGCCCTTCATATACTTTAGAGCAGTTAAAATGCTACCAAACTTAATTCTTGCTTTCGTGAGTGAGCTGAAGGATCCCGGTTGAACTACAAGGTTCAGAGATGTTGCTCTTAGAGAAAGGTGAAGAGAAACTAAAAGATGATTTGAAATGGTTCATGAGCTGGGAAAAAGGGTGCACAAAATACTGCTTCGAAGCTTTCAAGTTGCCACTGGTGGGTAGGGTTGTCATAGAGAAACTGCACGGGCTGGCTCTGTACTAGGACTGTTTCCATGCCACTAATTAGCCGATGCTTATTTCATCCCTTCCCCTCCTTTTCTGTTCACTACTTAAACGCTATTTTTAGCTATCGGAAATGACACAAAATGTTAATGCTGAAGTTCTCCTTTTAGCTGAAGTTTGGTGGAGAATAAAAGAGCAGACAAGACAGCTCAGAAACCCTCCAGGCATATGTAGCATCCCAAAAACATTTGGTTTCCATCTTCAGCTGCAAATTATAGACAAGACGGATGTGTTTTAAACAAAACAAGGTCTGTTCAACTTCAGTCTTGCAGAAATGCTAATACTGAACCACTGTCAACTGCGTGAATCAAGAAGGGGACAGCCAGGAAACAGAATTTCCCTAAGAATACTGAGATCCTGGTAATGAATTCATAAAAAACCCTATTAGTTGAGGAACTTTTTTGCTTGTGTTGCTCTTTAGCAAAAATACTGAGCCTTGGACTTCTGCCTGACCTCTTTGGAGACAAAGAATTAATATTCACCATACAGATGTCTGCAGGAAAGGAGAGGATATTGCTTAGGTGTCCCTTTTCTCTTTTAATAGGGCCATAATTCAGATTCAGACTGTTTTCCAAACAAACTAAAGTAGTCATTTGTTAGTGACTATGAACATCCACAGACTGCCGCTTCCTGGAATGACCAAAATTGGTTCTTTCTAAGAAACAATGCTGTTCAGCATGCAATATATTTATACTTTCCAAACATCCCACAAAACCCTCGTCAGTGTAAGAAACACAACTGCCTCATTTAGCAGGTCCTAAAAATACCAGAAACATCCTTTTTGGAAAAGATGTTTTCTTGCATGCCCTAAGCTTGACAGTTCAAACGAATGAATTCTCTTCCTCAAGATTTAATAGACTTTCAGGGGTTTCAGTTGTGTTTCTTTTCACAATTACAAACAATGCAAGCTGTATATATAATAGTGCATGTATAATAGTGTATATAATAATATAATGTGGGTGGGTTATTGCTTATTCTAGGAATATGTGTCCCAGATTTTCTACTGTGCTGTGACTCCACATTCCAACCGAAATCAGTCTCATGACATCTAATGAAACTCCAATCTCGATAAAAGGATGCAGGAATAGTGAAACAGAGCACAGGTGAAATTCTCAAGAGTCAAACCTGACAAAAGGATAAACCCAACTGAAATTAAATTTAGACAGTTAAATTATACAGCTCAGTTAAATTATGCAGCTTATTCGGGCAATTTTACCTGCATTTCAAAGGGTTGTAGACCTTTTAAGATCACACTGGTTTACACAACTGGACCTTCAGAGGAGAACACAGTAATTGTATTGATGTAATACATCATATTTTGTCTTAAGGGCTTTTGGAATTGTAATTTAAAGGTGTCTATTTCACATAATTGATGAATTCATATCCCAGGGCCTCCATTTACAAGACAACACTAGATTCTACTTGTAGGTTCAAAACGATACTGAATCTCCAGCGTTCTCATAATTAACAGAATATATGAAAGCTTAGATCTTGTTAAGGTAGTCTTAAAAGGGTGAGACAGGAAATGTGTTTTATTGTTTTTAGGGCTGGAAAGGACAAAGCAACAACTATTTACAACCTTTGTTCATGTGGGATTTTAGTGTCTTTGGCAAGAGCTGAAGATTAGTCACAAAATACCTGAAGGATTTTTGAGAAGTAGAACATGGAGTTTAACTACCTGCCTTTTACTGCTATTCATTTAGAAGAAAATGAGAACTCCCATGAATTACCTGTGTTATGAGTTTATTTCCTGAAACTCCAGCAGAGTAATCCCTTGATCAGCATGTGGAGAAGTGACATGTTTTAACTACTTCTACAGCCTTTTGCCAATGACTTACTATGAAACATTAGGATACCATTTAAGCTTCAGTTTTAACTGAGATGGATAGACTAAGGGTCACTTTTGGAAAAGCTAGGAAGCTCCAATGGCAATCATAAAGAACCTGAACAACCACTTAAAACTAGTGCTTTAATCAGTACAGACAGCACCAATTTCATCACAAGTTAGCTATCTAAAAGTTAGGCCTCTATCCCACTTAGAATGATCCAAGTAACTTTCTGAAGCTATTTATCTTCATTACTTACTGAGAAAGCCTCTGAATACTTCAGATAACATGTCAGACAGCGGATAAACTTCGATCACTCTGTGTAAGGTATTGAGGATCAGGCTGTGACTGCATTTCAGCAGCAGTTTTCTGCAGTACATTTGCAAAATGAGTCATACTTGGCATGTGCAGTCGTGTCTGGTGTGTAAGCTTGCTCAATGTGTCTGCTATAGTATCCAGTAATGAATGGGTTAGTGCTCAATGCAGTATTTCAATATCAAACTAAAGCATACTGGAATATGTGCAGTTGTAACCTTGACAGAAGCAAAACAGTATCATGGCCTACAACACTGCCAAAGCAAACGTTATGTAAAGGTCAGCTGGAAAGCACGTCAAGATCCAGTTAATTAGAACCACACTGTCAGTGCTAGCACACCGGGAATGACAGCTGTTGCTTGCTGAAGGAGAGGTAAGATATGGTTCTATGGCAGAAAAATGGCAAAAACACATCAGTACTATTTTTCTCTTGCCCTTTTCATCATCTCTGCAGTGACATCTTCAAATTCTCATTGTGTTTGCTGAACAGGATGTAAAGTCCTGAATGAGTCACCTATAAAAGTAGGTGGCAAATGTTACCCAAAGCTAGAGAGATGCTGTATCTTAATATCAATCTCCATTTTGGCTTGGCACAAAAAAAAAAACTACAAACCAAACCAAACCCCCCCAAACCCTAACACCTCAGACAGTGAGACACTGCTACAAAACCAATACAATCTATTTTTTCCAAGTTGTCATCTTTTCCCCTGGAACTGAATTTTCCAATCCTTGTCATTTTGCACAGAATAAAATGCAATGGTTGGTAGTAAGTTAGTGGAATTCCCAAAGTGCTCTGCAACCCCTCCCCAAAGTCCAGGCACACTGCACTGCTTGACCAAGGTAACTCACTACGTTTAATAGACTGTTCTGTCCTCTTTGAATGACGTAACTGATGGGAGACACCCACCACTGAACCTTCTCTCTTCATGCCACATGACGGCAATGAAAGAGGGGTGGCACTGGAGCATCAAGCAGGAAATTCAGGTTCAGTTCTGGTGAACTGTCTATTTACTGTATGAGTGTCCCCAAGTCGATTCATTTCAGCTATGGGTTTACAAAACTATTTTATTCTTTTTCATATGTGTGTGGTCTGAGGACCACGATATTAATCAGGTTTATGTATATATTTGTCATTTTGTCTCCCCATCCATATTTTTGAGAAAACACATTCAGTAATAAAATGAATGTTATGGGGTTCTTTATAAGAAACAGCCATTTGACATTAGCCCTAAAGCATTTATCTAACAAAAAGTTATTACAGAAAAAAAAGTGCTATAAAAGGCGTTTAAACTCTCAGACAAACCTCTCCTGAGAAATATCTCCTATTGCCAAATACAAGTAACCTCCACATTTTCAACTGATTACAAACAGAGTTAGACAGTCACGTACAACAGTTCCTACTTGCCCGTTCACCCCACCCCTGTTTTTAAAGAATCAAGCTTTTCAAAAGGGACTTACAGTAGAACTACTCCTCATAATCCAAACCAGGATGATGAGCATTCAATAGGGATCTGTCCACTATCCACTTTAGGAGCTAGGCAACTACTATACATGTATGAATAACCCTGGATAAGGCAGTCTGGTATTTTACCATCCAAATAAAGAGTTATTCTACTCACCTTGGGAACCTGGCTACTACATGGTTAGTTACACAGCAGCAGGCCATAAACAGTTTGACAGTGTGTCTAATCTATTACTGTGCTCAGTCACCAGCAAGCAGGAACACAGGTACATGTGTTGTTCCACATACACACCATACTCTCTAAATAAAGCAATACAGCATTTTAAAATACATGATGCAGAATAATAAGAACTATATTAACCCTCAACTAGCAGCCTGGGGACAAAATATCTTATGAGAATTTCCCTACAATATGTTAGCAGCAAGGAGGCCTATGAAAGAGGAGGAAGTGAGTTGTACAGATTTACCCACTCCTCCTAGCTCACCTTTTTCTGATTAGCTGGTGACAAGCTTCTGTAGAGCTTCTTGCCTTGCTTGCCAGCATTCCAAATGGTGAATGATGTCCAGGAGCTGAGGACTCTGTCTTCAAGAAACCTGACTCGGTGATTCCAGATGGTTCCCCTGGAGGATTAGAAAAGGAGTAGATTTTGATCCCCAAAACTTTTAGCATTATTATATACCTATATGCATATGGACGCATACACAATAAACACATTTAAGATTCATTCATTAGGAACTTCTCATCTTTGAACAGTTTTCTGGATACAATAAATTCATTTCCTCAATTTATGGCTTGATTGGGTGAATATTCCTAATCTACATCTCCTGAACAAGGTACCCTGACTTGAAAATGTCTTTCATAGGTAATTCTGATAAACACCTAATTGTCTTTCCTTTCTGAAAGCATTTCTTCAAAGAGTTTTTCCCATTTGCTTTATCATGACAGAACACAACACACTCTGTGAGAATCGTTACAACTTGTTCTACAATTTGTAATACATCCCCTGATCCAAGAAATGAGATGTTGAAATTAGTTAAAGCAGCAACAGGAAAAAAAATCCCTAGTAATTTTCTGTGAGATCCTAAAGCTGCCAATGGTTTTCTTTGTCTTGGGAAGCATGTGGTTTTCCTACCAATACCCCTTCTTCACAGTTCAGCTTCGAGCCCCAGAGTCTTCCGACTACATCAAGTTAGGATGGAATTTAAACACCAAAATCCTCAAAGAATATGTTGGTCTTTTCTGTTTCAAGTAAGACTTCTGATTCATGAGTCAGCACAGGTTATCACAGGGCAGCTACTGTAAACTACTTCAGGTCTTTAAGTGCAGCAGATTTTATAGGAGAATCAAAATCTATTCAACTTTTCTTGATATTGAGGATCTAAACTGTCCAGGTGGGTAGACAGACAGGAACAGGAGCTGCTACAAGGATGCTGCTGTCAGTCACCCTCATCCATGGATCAGTCTGCTCCTCCTAGTTGCAGTTCAGATTATCCATAATCCTGTAAGCGTTACACCAAGTTTGGTTCTATTTCAAAAGTAAAATACATGAGCACAATGGCTAGAGATGTCTGATGGCCCAGCACTGCAGTAACATCTGACTTCTATGAAACAGATTATCAAATTTCACAAAGTCCTGGACCGAATTATTCCTTTGAAATATACCTCTGAGGTACAAATATAACATTTGAGGTTACTGAGATTGACAGGTAACCTAATTTGTTCCCAAAAGTTTGTTACAAACCTCTCTAATATTTCAATGATAAGAATTTTGTGGTTTTATTTGCGTCATTCCTTCACAGCCCTGAGCTCTGGTCTGAGAAACATGCACCCCTCCTCGTACTACACATACGGATTCCTGCTGGGATTATTAGTGAGCTCCAGAGAGCCCACTTCAGCGTGCGAGTTCTGAGCACAGCCAAATCCTGCTTAGCACTTCATCACTGATCATGGTGTGATAACTTGGAAAGAACTTCACACGCAAATGGATGTACCCAGGAAGAACAGCTACTCCATATAAAATTTCCATACCGTTTCGAGGACTATGGCCATGCACCAGCACTTCAACTAGTCGAGGAAAAAAGATACTGGATTGGATTGCAAATCCCTCCTAATGCAACCACAAGCTACATTCCTGCTGCAAAGCTTTAGCTGCTGCTGGCATCCTTTGACACTTGCCTTTTTCCATATGCATTAGAGCATACTATATTCCCAGAAGGAAAGTTAAAGGAAAGACGTATGAAGGACAAGTATTTTTCCAGGATCACTTTACTGGAAATTTTAGAGCTTCTGCTAGATTCTAAAAAGGAGTATTACTGCTTTACACGTAAATGGAAAGGTTTTAAAACTGATTTTACTTTGAAATGTAACTTCAGAAGGATAACATTCCAGAGGTACTTCAGAATCTGCTCTGTTGAGTGACACCAGCAAGTTTCTTTTCCACTTGAGTTTGCGAAGTGAAGAAAGCTGAAGAAAAAACAGGCAACCTTACAAGGCATAAAAAGAATTATCAACTAACTACCAGTTGTAGGGTAAACACTGGATTCTCTACATCCACAAAATGTTTCTAATTGTCATGGAGATGTCCCAGTACATGCAGTATTGATGGCTACCAGACAATATGCATTTGCTGCCTAGGTGATGGGTGACTATGTGCCACGCAAGTCCCCGCAGAGGTAAAATTCAAGCAGACCAATTCTCGTTGTTGGAAATCACCCACAAAGATTTCAGATTGAAGCAGACTGACTGACCCAATCTCATCTATAAATATTATATTGAGAAATGAGAGTGGAGAAAGAACCTAAGTGAATTTCACTCAGAAATAAAAGGATATGAAAGCTATTACACTCCAAATTAATTGGATCACTGTTCAAATACAAATACAGACAGCTTTATCTAAGCACCAATAAATTGCTTTCTTAAATACCTATTGTGGGTTGTAAAAATGAAGCCAATATATAGCCAGCACTTGTGATTTTTTGCTTGCATCACTCTTTGCAGTCTTGAGTTAACCTTGAAATACTTTTAACAGTACAAGCCAAGATCATCAGTTCATCATAGAACTAAGGGGATAACTTGTGACTGAGCTTTAGGGTGACAATCACAGACTTAATCTTTGTGAAACCTTGCTCTGCACTAACAATATATCTCACGTGTTGAAACAAAAGGTGTCAGAAGAGGGAGTTTCAGTTACCCCCTTCAGGTTTCCAGTTCACCTAATTTGCCATATTTTTGATGTTTCCTGAATAGATAACTGGGATTCCTGCCTTGAGGGATAAGGGAATGCCATTTTCCCATCCTTTAAGAGCCAGTGCAGGTGCAACAGGCAGGAACTGTAGCAACGTGCAAAGGATGATTAAAGAAAATGCCTGAAACGATCTAGAAGTTGTACAAACCACTGCTCAGAGATGATTCTCACAGCTATTTTCAGATTTTGCATTATTACATATTCATAGCCACCAGCAAAAACCAGGAGGTATTATTGCTCTGCATCATCCCAATCAAAGCTGCTCTTCCTACCCATGTCAGGAAGGATTAAAGCAGTTTCTCCATAGCCTCTAATTTCATTGCCTATATTCAGTTAACAAGATTTTCTCAGCCTCAAGGTGGGATACAAATTCTTCTGACTGTAGAGTTTGATCCCACATCCTAATGCTCCTCCTGGACCCAAATTCTCAAAGTACATTATTTTCCCCATTTCTTTCATTTCCTTGTCACTTCTTTACTTTACTCAGAAGCATCAATTTTTCTACTTGGAAAACCATTCTTATGGCTTATAGAATTTTCCTAAGATCTCACTTGCTGTGGCCCCTCAATACTCATCAGTTAGGTAGTCTGGAAGGAAGAAGAGGAGCCAAAATTCTGCAGGAGTGAAATGAGGGTATTCATGCAGTGGGTGAGAATGATTATGAAGTGTGTTGTTCCTCAGTCCCAAGTAGTTATTACCATACCATCCATCCAAGTAACAATGGAGCTCTGTTAAAATGTGTGGTGACCTACTGACTGAATACAGGAGTCTAGAAACATCTGCTCCACTCCTATTTTGAAATGAAAGATAATGTGACAATAAAAGCTATATGATTTAATGTCTGAGCTCAGTGAAACCTCGCCATATTGCTTGACTGCCTTTTCTCTCCTTTCCCCAGTGAGGCTACATAAGTGAATCAACAGAGCAAAGACAGATGTACAACTACTTGAGAAATGCACAAACACAAGCCAAATATCCTAAACTGTGCTGGAATTTTAGGCATTGATTACCATCCATAGTAATACTATAAATCTGTAAATCTGACCTTTTCTGTATGTGTTGGTCCCACATGCCACTCAGGTAACATCAGTCAGGAAGAGGAGCTATTCAAATGAATGGCCTCTTCCACTCGCTTTTTATTCACAGCAGGGTAACAGAGTTCTCTATTTTTGGTGAATCTCACCTGATAGATAAACCAGAGGTGGAAGAACAGAGAACTCAATCACAGTGAGAGCTGAAAGAACAGATTATAGCCAGCTTTGCACGCAGAACTCAAGGTTCTTGCAATCCACAGGAAATTTGGGAATGAATCCCATTTGAACCTTGTCCGTACTGGTAAATAAACTGGATTTTTTTGGTCGCTGTTGTTCTGTTGAACTTCATGTGAACTTATTAATTGCTGGACTATATCGTCCCACTGAGTTATTACATTTACACTGTGTTAATAGGTTCTATTAATGTCTGAGTTCATCTTCAGGTCATGGGTCATTAACTGAGGCATGGTTTGCATTGTGGCCTATTTTTCATGAAAGGCTTATTAAGAAAGACAGAGACTATCAATGTTAATGCCATTTACTTTTCAAGAATCTAATGAGGTCATTAGTTTCCATGTTTAATTGAAGTGCCAAACGCAAGCATAGATGATAAAAATGCAGTTGACCTCATCTTCATTTCAGTTGGGCAAGAATATGTTACACTATTCCTCTCTCTTGCCTATTTTGGGATGTTTTTGCAGGAAATGAAGCAGGCATTCCTGTGCTCGTCAGTGATATGAGACCCATGCCTCAGAGTACCTCTGAAACAACCAAATATGTGCTTCAGATCAAGTGCCTGTTCTCCTTCGCTTAGATGACACTGGAAGCTTCTAGTGCCTGAAACCAGATGGTTTCAATAGATGATGTAATTTTGGTTATTTCTGCAGAACAAGCTCTTACAATATTACACTTGCTTTGAATACACAGCATATGAAATTACTGTGAGTCTTGTAAGTACACTTCACATTTTCTGCATAAAAGGGAATTGCCTGAATCTCAGACAGAAGGTACAAACCTTATTTTCAGCATGTATTAAATTTCTCTTGACCAAAAGAGCTTGTAAATTGTGGCGAAGATCAGCTATCTGCCCCAACTGCCTGTCTTCATGTGCAATGCTACCTAAAGACAAGCACAGTGTTTTATTGCTCATGCTGTTCCAAGCTTTCATCTTGCAATGAGGTACATTATTTTATATACAGCTCCTTTTTCTCACCTTGATAAGATAAAAATCTATGAATTTTACAATGTTTCTATTATACACCAAACTTCCTTTCTATAGTACTTCACGCTATAAAGCCAGCTATGATATTGTATCAAATCAGCGTAATGTAGCTGTGTAGCACAAAGTACACACAGCCCTAGGATACAAGCTGTAACGTGAGATAAAATGATTCAGATCTAAGAGATACAATATGTGGGGGATTATGTGTTGTAAATTCCTGGCTGAAGAGAAGTTTCTCAAAACTTATATTGCTCATTCCCACTGAGCAGGTATCCACGATAGAGTTTAGATGAAATTACAATGAGAACAGTTATATTTCTGTATGCACCTAATGAAATCTAAATATAGACACTGCACTTCATCCAGATTCTGTCACACACCCAAAACATTTAATAACGTGGTCTGATGCCCCCAGGGTAAGGGAGAATGCAAATAAGATCTCATTTCCTGCTTCACAGATACTTTCACCTCTAGGTATTTGTTCCAGAAGGATACTAATCATAGGAAATGACCTAAAAATCATTAGCGTTGACAATTATACATACTAAAGAACTAAACACCGCTTGCCAAGCAGCTTTATATATATTTTAGGAAGTCTGAAAATGCAAAAATCAGGCATTTTCCCCCCTGAACGGTAATGAAAGACACTCAAAATCAGCCCATAACAGGCTACGAGCAACTGTTGTCTTTGCTGACAGGATTGAATCACATACCTTTTCTATAAACAAGTCCTATTGACAACTCTGTTTTTCTAAGACAGAAAGTAGGCATAAACTGATACTAAAAATAAATAAATAATCAAGTTTCCTATAAGCATCACTTTGATTTCAGACAAGATATCGATCTAGTTGCTGAGTCAGTACTTCCAAATCCAGCTCTCCACCTGAAAATTCAAAGACAACATAGGCTCATGGCAAAAGGAAAAATGCCACAAAAACCTGCTCAAAACACATCATAAAACCAAAAGACTTTTGGAAAAGGCAGAAGATGCATTAAATAAGGTAGGGTGACCAAAAGGCAAATTAGGAAAGACCAGATACAAATTATAAACTTAAACCTTCGCGATGAGCCCATTTATTTCTTTTTGCTCAACAGTCACCTCAGTCTTCAGAAACAAACGCTGGCCAACCCTGCTCGACTCAGGCAACAAACAGAGGAACAAGCCAACAAGGAGAGATGTTACACAACCTTGTATTGAAAGTGTGCATAAAATGTGATTAGCAGTAGTACCAGCACGAAGCCAAGAGAAAGAATGGCTATCCTGACTTCTTAGAATGAGACAAGAAAGGCGCCAATTTGGACATCCAAGCTGCACATCTGAAACAGCTTACAGTATTTCCACATTCTCGCAGTATGTTGTAATTCAGGGTGCTTGTGCCACACAACCTTGTAGATCTGAATAAGCAACAGCTTGCAGTAAATTCAAAACAAACTCATTTCCAAGAATAAGATGTTTTCCCACAGATACATGCAACAGGCTTCCAAGAGTTCGAGCATCCCATGATGCGTGGCTGAAAAGTCTGGAACTAACTGCCAAAATGATCACACACTAAAAGAGGAAAAAAAAAAAAAAACCTTACATTTAAACATCAATAAAAAGCAAAATAATTCACCTCATATTTGTCTGCAAAATCCAAATAATATCTTCCATTTGCTTGGAATGACTGTTTCAGACTTAAATGATTTTATATACATACGTGGTATTTATGCTTACTATGGTATTTACAGTAACACGATATCATGATAAGCAACTAAAATGCACACAAAAATGTTTAGTTTCACTAGTCAGCTCTACAAAGCCATACAAATAGGACTGAAAAGTGTATTTATATCATTAATCAGTAAGAAAACTGTTCACTTAAATACCACCATGATTCTGGAATGGGACTCCTAAAGAGCAGTAAAACTCATACAATTTTTCACCAGTGTCAATGCATAAGAGAAAGAAACAACTTTGGCTCAGCTTGCAGGACATCCCATCACAACAAACACCTTGATGGGTGAAATGAGCATGTACTGGAACAAGCAATCCACAATTTAACGTGTTCTGTAAGGGCAGGCCAGCACTGTGAAAGCAGTAGGCAACAGCTTACAAGGAAGCACCTGAGACAATTACTCCTAAACATCCTCAGGTGTGTTTCAAACCTCCTTATCTGATTTAGATGGTTTAGACCTTTTAAAATAGGAAAATAATATATGTAAATGCAGCACATTATCAGATGAAAGGTTTAGGCTTGTTTGGTTGTTTTTCAAAAGGAGGTTTCTGTTGGTAGTGCAAGTTTCTGTTTACTTCTTTCAAATTGAGACAGTTCACTTTGAAATGAGGCTATAGAATTAAAATGATTTCTTTTTACATTATGGTTCACATGGCAAAAAACAGGAGAATCAAATCCCTGCACATTAAAAATCCCAATAAAATTTCATCACTATGATGTATTTCAAACACATTCTTGCAATTGTGTTCAAAGTATTGAAGAAGTTACTAGTTCACTGCTTGCTTTTGCCATGTGCAGCAGATGAGACACATAATCAGACAAAAGTATTCTTAATCTGCTTTGAGGGTAAGAAACTCAGATGCTTTAGATAACCAGAAAGGCTATTCAGGCAGATTATGGGATCTCACATGCTCAGCTATAGAGTCTCAGCTGAAGGACTGGAAGCGGAGAAAACAGTGCTGCTGTAATGCAGTCCCAAAAATGCTTCGTAGTTCTTCCAATATCTATTGTGAAATTATTTCAAGAACAGTTGCAAAGATGAGACAACAACTTAGCATATTTGCCCAATGTTAACATGTCAAATGTTAACTCCAGCCCTGCCTCACAACATCACTAACCCAGGACCACTGACAGCGCGTGGTCAATAGCATCTGCACCAAAGATTTCAGTTCAGCATTTCAATTCCAACGTTACAGGATGTTACTGAAAAAGCAAATTACAGCAACACCACCTTACACCAAAGAGGATACTACCAAAATATTAAGTCATGCTTGTTTTCTAGCCTTGTTTTAAAAAACTAACAAGTAATTAAACTCAGACTGGTCATTATTTTGCCATGTGATGCCTTGAACAGACTAAGCATTTTTGCTGCAAATCATCCAAGATGAAGCTAAGCTTTAAGTTCTACCACGAAAATGCAACTTACTCTAGGACGGAGTGAGTGGCAGCCTGTGGATGGTAACGGTACAGCAGGAGGCAATGGTTTACTCGAAAGACTTCACCACCGTTTTGGATATGTTTGTAGAAGAACAAGAGATCTTCTGGAACACCCTGGAAGAGAAGCAGTTATTTCACACTAGGAAGTGATCAGTACTCATACTTATATTTGAAGACACTTCTTATATTTCTGCCACATGAATAAAGTTTAACATCATTTTATCCATATTATTTCTGTATGTGTCTATGAAGTTGTCTAAGGGGTCATTAAATAAACATAGCTGTAGAAAAGATAAAGCTATTGAAAAAGCAAGCAGTGCTATTTAAAAATTAAGTACAGCTGACCACAAGGACAGAGGTGGAAAAATAAACACCATCTCGTTTTGACAGGGGTATAAAGCTTGGTACAGGTTAGTCTCAGAGAGAAACCAGCTGCTGAACAGTTCATGAAGCCTCAGGTGCCACATAACCAAACAGCTCACTGAAAGGGATCAGTGACTTCAGAAGGGTGCTTTTTGATGTTACTAATGTTCTTTCTCTGATTGCCATACAAATACATATACTGGACTCTACTTAGGAAAGGTGAATCAGACCCCATAATAAGGAACCTTAATGAAAACCTTAATTAAAGCAACCTTAGAATGACACAACGTCTGAAAGCGAAACCTTTTTCTTGCCACTTATTTCCATGATACATTCTTCCTAATGGGATTGCAAGGATTGCTGCTGAGACATTGCAAAAAACAACCAGCCCATAATTTCCTAGAACTGTGGCTCTGTCAGGCTCTAATAAGAGATTTCATGATGAGATGCAACATTTCCCACCTAAACATCAGAAAATCTTCATGCCAGAGACACAGTGTCAGATGGCAATCTTATAGCACATACTATTCCATTACTCATCATAAGCATAAACCCACCTTTAAAGATACAGCCTTATAATGGAAGTAAAGTAGTACCATCTATTTTGCAACGGTGAAACTTCTTGAAATATGGCTAGAACTTTTAATTTGTCTATGTTTCAATACAGATTTTTCTTCCCTCCAACCTAACATGATTTTATCAGGCTAAAAATCTCTGCTATATAAACCCAGGTGGGCCAAATAGAATATTTAAGTGTAGCGTCAATAACAAGCTGAAAGATAACATGAGAAAGTTGAGAAGATATTCAAATACATTTCTTTCTGTAGGCAGTATCACATACATGAATAACAGAGGCATAAACGTCAACTTCGGTATTCTAGTTCAACACAGAAAAATAAGAGCACAATAAATAAATAAAGAATTGGCATTTTTTTTCCCATTACCACAGCTTCTGAGTTTCTTCCATAATTGAGAAAAGGAGATTCTCCAATTAAAATGCTGGAGACAAAATCCCTCTGTGGTTCCCTATGGCCTTCTTGTTACAAGAACAATACAATTCAAGACTGTTCCTCATACCCACACCAGACTGAGCAGCCCAGGGGGTGTGGGGAAGGGAAAAGTAATGAGACCAAGAAAGCTTCAAACCCTGGAATATAAATCTGAAACACTCCATTGAACATATGTATTTTGGGAGAAATTAGAACCAAATCAAGCTCTGTACTTTGCAGCTTCGGACTTCACTACATGATAGATTGATTTAAGATACTGAATTGGGCCATGTTCCCAGACTCTGAATAACATGGATCCTGATCTGGCTGCTTGCAAAGGGCAGGGTATCTGTAGCTATCAGTTGTCTTTGTAGATACTGGTCTGACTTCCAGATTAAGAGCTGCAATGCAGAAGCAAACTTTTGGAGAACCTTATAAAACTCATGCTTTATATGAACCTACTTGGAAAGCCACAGAAGAAATCTGGGGGAAGCTGGAGTGGCAGACAGCAACCACAGTCACTGAGAACACAAAACCACCACAAGCTCAAATTCTTTCCATTTATCTTGTAGCCCTTTCTTATCCTGGTCTTTTTCTTATTCTGGACTTCAATGGAAATACTGAGAGTCTGCAGCAAAGTTTAAACCTTTTTCTCTCTTTCAGTCACACATCAGACTGTGAGAGGCAGAGCACAAATTCTGTAGCACATACGAACTACTGCAGTAGTCATATTTTGATTCAGATATATTATTATATCACATCCATATGTGCAATTCATTTTCTTTTTGGATAACCATTTACATTATTCAAGATAACCATTAACAAGTATATTAATAAAGAAAGTTACAGCAGAAGTAAAGAGATCTTTCAAAATGCTGTTTGTTTCTGAGTGCACTTTTGCTTTCCATCAGCCAGCAGAAATCCTTTGAAATGAGGTCTGCTCCCCCCCAGGAAGGAGCAGGTGCCTTGTACTGCTCAGCAGTGGCCTCTCGCATTACAAAGGAGCAGCCCTGCCATGCATTTTTCAGGGGAGGAAAGATGTTGACTGTGTTATAGATCCTGCAGGGATGGGACTTCCTAAGGCTCTTGAGCGTGTAAGTTTGTTGCAACACAAGAGTTTCTTCCCAATTGAGATGTATTATTGGATCCAGATGGCATTTCAGACAGCAGGAATCTTTGCCAAACAACACAATTTTCAGAGAAAAAGCTGTTTAGCCACTAAAGGGATGTTTTAATGTATTTTGGGAAAATTAATATCCACAGCTGAAAATGTCAATTTAACAAGCCAGCATTTCAGCAACAGGCTACTACACAAACAGTTTCAATGTTAATAAATACAACTAAATTTCACAGCTCACATATTACTGGACTATATACAGAATTTTCCATGTTACAGGCAAAACCCAACCCTAGATGCTCTGCAGCACTAAAGGAGAAACTCACTGGCCTGCTTCACTCAAGGGTGTGCTCATAAGCTGCTGATTGCAACTCCTGGTGAAAATCACTGCTGATTCTAACCAGCATGCACCAAATGAACATCCACTTCAACACATTAACGTTAAACAAGTGAAGGATTTATGATTACTCAGTATTTTGGGCAGGTATCACTTGCTGTACTGATGGCTGACTGTACATTCTGCATACACAATGGCTGTCAAGCAGAATCTAACTTGAATCAGAGTAATTCCTTGTTCACGGACCAAACTAAATACTGCATGGTTCTTCTTATCTTCTCACTGCTTGCTGTTTCTCACTCTTAGCAGATGGTTGTGCATGAAACACTACTCCAACTGCAGCATCCTCAACATACGTATCTGACAAGGAGGTACAAGCCACCTACCACAACAAGCAATTCTGGCTACAGCTTTTGCAGCTTCACCATCAGTAATGGTGAGGAACATCAGTAGGGATAAAGATACTAAGCAATTTTTGGAGGACTTTTAATGACAGTAGCCTTCTGTGCAATGCTGTAACACCTGATGAGAGATCATGCTGTAGCCCTAGGACAACCAACAGTAACTACTGCAGAAGTCTATTTTTTGGGTCACCTGGACAGAAGTTACCATTAGGCTGTACAGGCATAAACACAATGCAAGAGCTGCCTTTTAATGCTAAACCTAATACTGGAGATTGTTTCTGCCACAAAACCAATCTGTTCCAACTTCCTAACCCATCATTTTCCCCTCCGTTCAGCTTTCTCTCACTCATCTCTGATGTGCTCTTCACCTGCCCCCTTCCAGCTGACAGGCGCTGTAATAGGACAGATCCTTGTGAGCAAAAATCAGTGGAGATTTAGGCAGTGGAGATTTCACTCTAACTAGTGAAAATGGGAAATCAAAAACTGAATCAAGAACACATGCATTTATAACAAAAAGTGATGACAAACAAGACAAGGGAAGTAAATCTACATACACATGAAAAAATTGCCCTTTGGTTTGGGAAAGCTGAGCCCTTCCTCTTGATCACAGGCATCAAGAAAAACCGGGCTGTAACTTGGCACAATCTGTAAGCCAGAGAGTGACATCAAGGGTAACTGTTGGGCAGAATAAGCCAAACTGCTTTAATTCCTCAGAGAAGCCTAAAATTGGTGAATGGAAAGAAAATCAGAAAAGAAGCAACTTTTGATTCCATGCTAACCCGTATCTTAGAGGACTTGAAATAGTTTGTTTCTGTTTTTTGAACCAACTCATTTCATACTGCGTATTTTAGAACATCTATTTAAAAAAGATAAAAATTTCAGTATTAATATTATGCTAAAGTTGCATAAAAAAGGAGATCAGATGGTGTATGTTACAACATCTAGGATTAAACAGGAAAAAAAGCTCTAAACTCAGGGTCATTTAGCGACAAAGCAGAGATGTTGAGTAAATCAAAGTACTTCTTTTTAAATACATATGCCAACAGCTGCCCAGCAACATTTCCTCAGAGCCTTGGGCTAAATCTTACAGAAATAACACATACAGAGGGGTTGGTTGCATGGAAGTGAACACAAAGACACCCTGTGTAAAAGGAAGTACTCCTGCCTCAGAAACAAATGCTGTTCTGCCAGGCTCTGAACTCTCACTCACCAACAAACGTGGTTCAAAGTGTGCAGCTCATGGGGAACAGCTACTAAGCTGCTGAACCTAAAACTAAGTAAGAAGTTCTTCTCCAATTTAAATGTAAAGGTGAAAAAAAGGAACTAAAGTAATTTATCAAGAATTATCCACTCTTTGGTCCTTCCCTGAAGACAGGTTTTATATTAAATGTCAATCATATTTTCTTTGATAATGAACAACTCACTGAAACTATCATGAATTGAAATACTCCTTAGTTTAACTGCCTTGAGGATAGTCACCAGAGGTGTGGAAGCAGACTAATCACAAGCTAACTCCATAGCTATTAATAGCTTCTTTGCAGGATTACCCAACATATTTTAAAGACTCTTTGTACAGATGTCATTTCACTTCTTTTGGCTCCCATCCGAATTATGTCTTTACATCATTTTGCCTTGATTGCAAGACCTGAAGCCTGTAACATTTCCTTCATTGTTTGGGAAATGACAGGATAGAGGAAATTCCGAAGATTGCTTTCATCCAAACGTATTACAGAGAAATTCAGTTAAACAAAGATGATGGGGAAGTCAAATGGAAGGGAGGTGGCAAATTCTAAATGGTTTTTAATAACAGACTAGCAAAAAAAATGTCATTAGACAAGAGAAATAGGGTGGATTTTCAAATAGCTTATAAAGTGTAATTAATCATTGGCTCTACCACTCTTTCTTTCCTTTTCACATCCAATACTGATCTCTGTTCAGCCTTAACTATACCAAGGCAAAAACATTAGTGCCTGTGTTTTATCCAGATTTTTCCCCAGAGCACCCTGATAGGTTATTTGACAGACTGACTGTATTTTAATTCATGTTCTAAGAAAACAAATTCCTACTTAGCCTTTTACCTTTCAGGCGGTATTGTAACTGCTTGCCTTTCTGGAAGGAATGACGTTTGTGTGCTCTGGCAGAGAAGGATGGAAAAATCATTAGTTAGCACCTACTAGCCTACAAAGTTATTTTAGAGCTTTACAGCATGTGCTACTGTCTCCTGTGCACCAATGGGTATTTTGACACCTCCTCAATTTGTGCTTTTTGTGACCTTTTATCTCAAAAATAGATCAAAATTGAGCTCTAGACACTGGCTGGGGCCACAGTTTGTGTTCAGAAAGGCCAGTAGCTTATGCTATTCCACCCTGGGCTCTTTAACTGAATCAGTTGCTACTTCTTTCAATAAGGAGGCACTGCATTCTTCATCTGAATCAGTTTGACAACAGGAAGATTATTTCTCATCAGTTTCCTAAAAAATTAAGTCAGAAATATGGTTCTTGTGACTCTCCTCCTAGCAGTGGATACTACTTAAAAGTTGCTTTATAGGCTTGTGCTCATTTCTATTGCATTATCTTCATCTCAGTTAAGCACTTCTGCTTTAATTTTCATGTATCAGTGGTTGTATAAATAAAACCTCTACTATTTTAATTAATCAGTGCATAAAGCAAACCTGTCAGGTTCTTAGCCACCATTTATGAGATACTATTTAGGATTTTGCTTGGACACTGCCACAGTGACTACACAACAGGAATACGTTTCCAGCAACTGCAGATCTTGACAAGGAAGAACTTTATTTCCAAACCCATTTTGTATATATTTGTTAAAAATCTGTTTCATGTAAAGCCTGGATGGAGATACATGCAAACATGCACACCTACCTGCGGCAAAAAAAGATTACATCATGGCTTATGTATTTCTATTCTACCAGTCCATCCATACTACTAACATAAACATCAAATCACAGTTTCTTCCACAGAAGAATTATCCTCCATTTGTCCTAAGCACTGAAATATGAAGAACAGGTGTTTGGATTTAATTCCAAATGAGAAATGCAGCTTTTTGGCATGGAAACAGCTTAGCAAATGGAGAAGGCTGAAATGTGGAGATTTGTTGGCCTGTTTCTGTGTTTACTTGCAGCAATAAGACACTTACAGGTCACACTGTTAAATCCTAACCAATAGTGGAGGTGGAAGTGATCACATTAACATAGTTAGATCACGGGTCAGGTCAGAACATACACACACATGGGTAAGATCCTCAGGAGTCTCAGTACTAGTTTATAACAGCTCTGTTGATACACAAAGAAAAATCTTTCTTTGCCTCAAAGGAATTCTTTTCAAATTAAAATGAATGAGTTAGATCAATGCTAAATACGGTGCTAAATGCTGGATGAGTTAGGACTTGATTTTGTGTCCTCTAAACACACAGAGGACAAAGGTTTGACTCCATCGCTTACATTCATTGCTTTGTTAAGATCTGTCATCACCCCTGTTCACAGGATACTTTCTGAAGGTCCTCTGTACCATCCAGAGTTTGAGTATTGACATGCTGGACACTTCACAATAGGGACAAACAAAAAGTTTAACTCATCACTGGTAATTTTTAAAACTAGAAGCCATATCATGCATTGTGGCTGAATAATCATTAGGATTAAGACTGTCAGTGAAGAACCAGCACAAATACAGTACAACACAAAAGACTCCACAAAAATCAGAACAAAGAGACAAAAAACCAAACCTAAAAGCACAGAACAATAGCCTCTTTAACTTAACCTCTTGAACTTTACCATTAGGCTTGCTGTTCAATTGCTGTTACTATGTTTTAGCCTTCTTGCTTTCTTCTTTGAGCTTACTAACGACGCTCAAGAAGTCAAACATTCTTCAGAGAGTGACAATACAATAAGTAATAATAATACAAAGAAATAAAGAGCATGCGTCAGCGGATGTGGATTGTACTGGGAGCCAGGCACCATTCCCACCTCTTCCACTTAACCTACCATGTAATTAAGGACAAATCTTTTCACCACACTAAACAACTCTGTTCTCTCTCTGCTGTCTCCTGGAACTATGTTTTTGTTGGCAGCCCAAAGAACAATATTTTTATATCCTCATGCATACATATATACATGCGTAGGTATGTTTGTGTGTATATATACATACTACATGGCACAGGAGGGCTTCATTTAGAGGCTATAAAAAGAAGAATAATCATAATCTGTTGTAGTTGAAGTAATAACATAGGAAATACTGCTAGTAGAGGCTTTTTTTAGACTACTATTGCTATTAAATGAAAGCATTTCCATTCCACCCCTAAAGTCCCACTAAAACCATGGGAAGCAAAACCTCTCAGGACCAAAACATACAGAATGGATACAAATGTGTCTGAATTAGATCTCTTTGCCAACATATTTGTAGTAATACCACAATAAGTACCACCAACAGACATCCCTGGATTTTATTTCATAAAGATGTTGATGAGCCTGAAACAACCAAATGGAACTCATACAGGAAATTTTTAGAGCAAAAGAACACCTAACTGCCTGTGCAGGAACACTTCTCTGATAACAGTCATTTAATTTGTTAAGTAGCTTTTCCTCAAGGATCAGGACTGAGAGGTTACATCTTCCAAGGACAAGCCTGAGAATCCAGATTGACAAGTGGGTACAAGACAAGTGGATGAATAAAATCTACTAATAGTAGTTTTATGGCACTTTGTGACCTCTCCTCCTCCCTTCTTTCTTCATCTTAGGGACATAAACTTTTCCCCTTAGGACAATATATTACCATCTTTTTGCCATCCTGCACCTTTCTTCCCTTCCAGTCTCTTTCCCCAAATCTACCTTACTTTTCAGAGATGGTTCATAATGAAACCATGAACAGACTTTTCTTGAGCTTTCAGATCTATTGCATCTATTTCAGGAACTGAAGAGGAGCTTGAATGTCTGAATCCTCCTTTAATTTTTCCAGGTATGTCTAACAAAGGTGTTAGATTTATCTACAAAGCCCATCTCAGTTGTGTCCTTCAATCACCAGAATTACCCCAAACCAACTGCACTTGTTTGTTGTTGTTCTTTTTAAAAAGAAAGGTATATGGTATGACTCAGATTTTTTCAGACCTCAGTTTTACCTATACTCCCTTTGCCTAGTGCTTCTTAGTAATAGGTTTAGGGCTTTCAGAGGCTGTTGAACAAAGAGCTGATTCCTGGATTATGTATCATCCATAGCACTCACCTTTCCACCCTCATCAAATTTTCCCACATGAAAAAACCATTCTCGAGAACAGAACCAGGTTGGCATGATCACAGTAGGTCCATGCGAGGTAAACACCTAGGGAAAAGGGAAAAAAAGCCAGTATTAGTTACCAGAATGTCAAACTCCAACATCTGTTGGGGAACAAAGTAGACTTATTGCATTCACCTGAAATCCTGACAATACTCATGCCTAAACTTAACCTTCAGCAATATTAAGAACTGAGAAATTCAAGAGCTTAAACTTTAGCATGTGCTTAGTGTTTAAACTGTGGTGTAAACCAGCACCTTTGAGGTGTCATAGCCAAGAGATTAGTCTACTTCCTGCTTCATTAGATAGAAGGAACAAGTTCTTCCCTGTGAGGGTGCTGAGGCGCTGGCACAGGGTGCCCAGAGAAGCTGTGACTGCCCCATCCCTGGCAGTGTTCAAGGCCAGGTTGGACACAGGGGTTTGGAGCAACCTGCTCTAGCGGAAGGTGTCCTCGCCCATGGTAGGGGTTGGAACTGGATGAGCTTTAAGGTCCCTTCAACACAAACCAGATTATCCTCTATGAAAATAGAATAGAGGAGAATTGTTTGAAAGTGAAATTTTGAGTGTTTCCCTCTAGTGTAAGAAGATTTAGGTGATTATAGACTGTAAATACTGTAATATTACGATTTTCATGCATACACCTTTCTGCAGATGATGTGAGGATTTTCTTAGGAACAAGATGTTTAATTACAGAAGGGAGAAACTTTTCTTCTCAGGTTGGCACAGAGTAAACTTATCAAATCTGGGTGTTTACATCATAATATTAAGTGCTTAATATCCGGCTCAGAGGGTGTGTTTGGAGTAGGACATAGTGAAGATCTGTCATAAAGGAAGACAGAACGTGGTGTGATAGTGTCACAAGGTAGTGAAATGGTATTAAGTATTTGTGTGGACATGGAGAGTTTAGAAAATGAAAAGGAATCCACCCTTTACTCTGAAGTAGGAAAGGAAAAGCTCCTAAAGCAAAAGTAGTGGAAAACCATCCAAAGCCAAGTTTCTAAGTTAAACTGATGACACAGTAGTGGGGTGAGATCCTGGTTTCCACTTCTGTGTCAACTTCATCCACATTTGGTGGAAGCGAAGTTCAGTGGTAGCTGGAGGAAGAAATGAAAGGGTAGAGAAGTAATGTGTGTTAGAGAAATGAAAAGGCTACTGAAGGTGCGGTTGTGGTCATTGGTTAATGTTAAAGTCATTTTATTCCTTGTGAATGCTCAAGTGAAGAAGAGCTGGAAAAGACAGAATGAAGGAATGGGTTTAACTTTGCTTTAATTGTATCTTAGAACAACAGAGGCACTTAAATGAAGGTTGCAGACCGTATAGTGCTCTGAGGAAAGAAGCACCACACTTACCAACCATGTACTCTGGTTTTGTTATCCCAATAATAAATACTTCTTTTGCCCCTTTATAATATTTGGGGATATTGCTAGAGTAAAGAAAAACACACGAGAGCTGTTTTGAACTTACTGTCCAAATAATTGCATTTTTAAATGACTAATGTATAGTACAGACATAGGAAAGCTTTGGTTAAACTATATGTCATTCCTCTTTGTGTCTGCAGGTTTCAGCAAGCAGATGGTGGAGATTCTGAACAAACATGGCATCTCATTTAGCAGTTTTGATATTTTCTCTGATGAAGAAGTTCGTCAGGGGCTGAAAACATATTCTAACTGGCCAACTTACCCACAGTTGTATGTATCTGGGGAGCTCATAGGTGGACTTGATATTGTCAAGGTTAGAAACTGAGCAATTCTTCCTCTTGATAGTTGTCAGAAGCACGTTTTTCTTGCTTTTTACATCTGACTTTTCTTCTCCCCAGGAACTTGAAGCCTCTGGAGAACTGGACACGGTCTGTCCGAAGGCACAGAAGTTGGAGAACAGGTATAATGTGTTATGTCAGTATTTTAAAGGTGTCTGTTTTGGGGTTTCATAGAATCCCAGACTGGTTTGTTTTGGAAGGGACCTTAAAGCTCACCCAGCTCCAACCCCTGCCACGGGCAGGGACACCTTCCACTGGAGCAGCTTGCTCCAAGCCCCTG
>JANHGB010043098.1:20047-43839 GCA_026283785.1 Coracopsis vasa | reverse complement strand
AGGTGCTCCAGTGGAAGGTGTCCCTGCCTGTGGCAGGGGGTTAGAACTGGATGAGCTTTAAGGTCCCTGCAAACCCGAACCATTCTATGATTAACATTCCATAACCTTCTCTTCTATAAGAAGCAGCACATGCAGAATACTTCATACTTTATTTCAAATTTAGAGAATTAAACTGGAAATGACACTTCTATTAATAATGGCAATATTGATATTGAAGTCAATGAATTAAAAAGAACCTTAAAAAGGTAAAGTTCTCAAGCTTAACCCAGATGAACCTCAAGATCCCCTTCCAACCTGGCTTTCTATGATTCCTTATACATTTATGGAGTAGGAACTTTCACTGATCTTTTATTTCTGCCAAAGACACTTAAAATCTTAATCAAGGTCAGCCAAGTAAGATGCAATTTATTTTAAACATTACCAGAACATTATGGATTTGCTTGCTACCCAGTGGTACCCTACCTTAAAAGGTTGTTGGAAAGAAAATACTTTAGGGACTGAAAAGGGAGATGCTATTAATTACATCCCTTTGACTAGTGACAGCTAAGAACTATACAAACTGGTCTTTGCAGCTTCAAACAAACGTGTTGTAAACACAACTGTGAAATGAACCAGAATCTGGATCAGGGAAGGTAAACTGGTTTTTTCTTTTGTTCACAGATGAAGTATCTGGCCAAACAAGAGACTGAACTTGTCAAACAGAATGTGTGCAGTTAAGCCAGGAGACTGCCTGCTTCCAAGAACTACAGAGGAAATAAAGAGCTTCTGCCTTCATGAAGGCAGAAGAAACCTCACAGTTACTGCCATCCTCCAAACACCAATGAAAATGCTCATCTTATGAGCAGGTGATTTCATAGCATGCTCTGGTGGTAATATTAATATTCCTGTATAGTTGGCATTTTTAAACATCAGCACATGAAGGTAAATTTTGACATGTGCATCCAAGCATTTACATTTTAAAGCTGCTCCTCTTGACTTCAATCTGGGATAGAAATCCTTAAACTCTTTTTATGCCTGGCAACTTCCATTTCCACAGATAAATATGGGTTTAAAACCCAGATTTTACACACCCAGTTCTATGCAGACCAACTCTCCAAACAAAAGGGATTAAAAATGCAATCAAAATAGAACAGGTGATCTACTCCCACTTATTGCAGGAACCATCCTACCAGACACAGGCATCCACGTTAGGGTGAAGACACTGCATGCTAACCCCAGGAACATAATGATAGAACTTCCCTGTCCGAAAAGTGCCCCTTGGGTGACCCATCTTGACACAGACACTTAAATTTCAGGCAGTTATATTTAGTGAGAAGAATCCAATCACTTAATGGCTACCATTAACACACTAGCAGCTTGTGCATAACTGAAATAACACTAGATTCAGAAGTGCTAAATGTCAAAATCCCCCCAAAAAGTCAGTGGGAGCTGAAAGAGACAAAAAACCAACCCAGAAAATCAGAGCAAACATGATTACTCAGCACATGGTTATTAGCTCCACACTAATTACAAGGGTGATTGAGTACAGCCTGAACCAAACAATGACCAAACAGTAATCCCAAAAGAAAACAACAGTAGGGAGAAAAGTGAGGCTGGAATGCATTGCATTGAATCTCATTTCTGAAAGAAAGAATCTTCAAAAGAAAAGTCTTGAGCCTACTGGCATACATAAAATGCATTTGGAGAGGCTAGAATGCTATTCCTTGGTGCAGCCAGGTTCAGAGAACAGAAATGCACTTAAAGATGTAGCTCAACGTAATTGGTCATGCTCACATGTAATCAGCATATATCCCAAGTATCTTAGATAATCTCTGTTCCATTGGCTTATGTACTTAGGCCAAATCAAAGAGAAGAAATTTCAAACACTAAGAAAAGAATAAAAGCCCATCAAAATGGCACTTCTATTAACACAGATGATGATATGGTTATGAAGATCATGTATAAGACTGTCACACACTGCATACACTGATGTCTTTTCCTAATTTGATGTTCTATGGCTCACTGTCCCCTCCATAAAAGATACTAGAGGACAATCACACAGCCAAAACTGAGACTGATGACGACACGTATGACTTCAGGGTCTTATCATTCCAGAAAGTCTTTGAACCTGGAACAGTGCACCAGCTAAGAGTCAATGAGTTGGTAAATGAGCTTATTCTAGATAAGTAAGTATAATGCAACGTCAAAATAAACTTTAGGAAATTTAAATTGGTGCTTCAAATGGACAATTTCATGGTGCCTTGTCCCTTGCTATGGGACATTAATAGAAACATCTGTGAAGCTGAAATTCTTTTTTGCTTTGTTAGCATAGTTTTCAGCTGGATCTGCTCCCTGATCCAACTAACCACAAACATACTGGTGTTACCACAACAGAGGAGGTAGGAAAACAGGGCACCAAACAGAGAGAAAACAGCAAGTGTTCTTTCAGTGGCAGTACAGATAATCCATAAATAATCTTTAACCTGATAGGGGAATTGTATGCTCAGAAGTCTAGGTTTACAGTACCTCTATTAATTTGAGAGCTCTCCCACTCATCCTGCCTCTGGCTGTGCACCCCAGTCACTTATAACAGCACTGGCACTCACCTGACCCCACAATCAGCTGGATCAGAGCACTACAGCAGAAGAAAGCTATTAATTTATTTTAGTGTTACTTTTCTATAGCCTTAGCTCTCTGAATCAGTTCAATGTGGGGTCAGACTAGCAATACTGCTGACATACTGGAGGGGGAAGGAACAAGCTTTAGAGAGGAAAACAAGACCTGCCTTTTTGGTCATTGCCCTGTTAATCAGTCCAGCTGTGACATAAAACTGTACCCTCTGTCTGAAGGCTTCCACTGATGGGAGGAGAACTGGCTGAGGACAAACAGTGAACTCCTAAGAACTGTAGTGAAACACTGCAAGCACCTGCCAAACTTCTGAAAACCGCCTTCAGGAGCTCCTGAAATTTCATCTTCAAAAGAAAGAAAAATAACTTCAACCTCTGCAGTTTGGAAAGTCCAGACTGCAGCTTGGTTTAGTCAGATGGGAAAGTCTCCTCTGGGTTTCTTTTTTGCCTCCTCCTGTCATACACTCTTGCCAAGATGTTAAAAAATGGTTGAACTGGCTTAGTCTGTGATTAAAACTGCAACTTCCCGCTTTGTGAGATTGCCACTCAAGATTTCATCCATACATCTTTTAGACTGCGTGGACTGGAACAAGAGAAACAAAAAGGACATGCTAGTCTTAGTCTGAAAATCAATCAAAAGCAGAATATGAATTACAATGCAGCTCCATAACTGCTATGTTTAATTTGCTTGGAAATGTTCTCCAGCTCTGCCTAATGAATGTCCTGTATCACCTTGGAACCTCTGGGGGTTTTCAGTCCTACTCGGGACATTAATTCAATATACTGGAAAGCAGCTTGGACCTGTGAACCTTTCACACACAGCTTTATTGGAAGAGTAATGCTTAATAATAGTTGTTATTAATTACAGTACACTGTAGGCTGTAAAGATTATCTAAATATAATCTAGTTGAATGAAACCAACTTGCTAAAAACTAACTACAGAGCTTATAGATGAAGGTATAGACCTGTTCAGATTCAGAATTCCTGAAGAACACACTGTTGTCATAACCAAACTGGAATCCATCTTCATCAGATCCAGGTGATGGAGCCAGGCTCCTATTTCAGGACTGCAGTTGTTACATTATTTGGAACTTTTATTGGGATCTGGTTTTATTCCAAGGATCAAGTAGCAAGTAACTGAAACTGATTTACTCTGGTTTGTTCTTACTAACTGTTTGGCTATTGAATTACATTCAACTATTAAAGAGGTTCTCTGAAAATAAATCTAGAGAATATAAGAGTTGATAAAATTACTTTCCTTTGTTGTGTTCCAAAGCTGTCAACAGCACATGTAACTCTGGTCCCCACTGATGCTCACTTCAGATCATGTCAGCATTCAACACGAAATGTAAGTTCCAATACTGACAAAGGCATTCATGTGTTTATAGTAACTCTTAAGGAAAGTTCTATTTCCTGAAGCAGCAAATCAAAATCTAACAGCCATGTGCCAAAAGAATACATGCAGATGGTGAAACAACCTTACCACACTATGTCATGCAGAGTACAGAGGGGAAACCAGGCAATTCACCACAGCAACACAGTTAATCAGGGGCCTAGACTGCTTTCCAGTGTAACAAGCTAATTCCCCAAAACACATTACACATTTCATTCTACTTATGCTATAGCAGTTATGAAAAATATATCCACACGGTTCAAGGGTTGGAAACAATCTCCCATGTTATAATAAATAAAGCTTTCCTATACACAGGGTAACACATTAACATGTTAGAGAAAAATCACATGGTGAGGGCCACAGGGATTTTGTGAGCTGCAGGCAGACTGCAGGCTAAAGGACATCACCTCTCACTTAGAAAAAATTATGTATTAAACCATCAGTGCATTAATTCAGCAGGGAATGTACCAGGCCCTCATTACTAAAGATAACCAGGCTTACATCCAGAATCAGGTGTGTCTATTAGCATGACAGAAGAGGTACGGAAGGTAGGAAAGAGAAGAAAAGGATCTTTACCCTACTTCAAAAGAAGTCTTAGTATTGAAAGAAAAAGACCCCCAAAGTTCAATAAAGCTTGTTATAATTCTAAGGAACCTCAGCATCCAATCTGGAATGGATTACATTCAGTTAGTTTATATTGTACTGTGCTGGTTTACCCTTTCATATGCCTATATAAATAATTGCCTGTATCACCTAATCATTGCTTGCTTTGCCATTAGCTGAAAATCCCTGCTCTGAAGAAGCTGGTATCTGGTACAGCAAAAAAGTACATTTCAGATATAAGACATGCCACAACTCTCCATACTGAAAGGCTGATATATACATAGTAATTCTGGTACAGGCTTGACTAAAAATCATCATTACTTAACCTTCACAATCTCAAACTCTACTTGGCAACAAAACCAATGAAAAAGAATCAAGAGTCCTGAGAATTGCTAATGCCAGTGAAAGCAGTGAACATTCAGTACCTCCAAGAAGGTATTCCAGTCCTGCTCCTGGAAAATTCATGACCTGCAGCTGCCCCTGATTTCCTCAGGATCTGAAGCCATAATGAAGTTGAAATGTTTCACAGTTTGCTGGAAACAGACTCTTTGCAAGAATGGAACCAAGGAGAGCAGCTGTAAGATGATGCTTCCTCAGTTGCTGCATTTGGTTTTCTGGTTAGTGTTTCCGATCACTGCTTGAAGGGACATAGATTGTTGATTTTCTGTAACAACTAACTTGATCATACAGCTAGTTCCCTTTTCAGTATAGAACTGGAGAGTAGAAGCACCGCACTGCAGAGATGTTCACTTACACCTCAGAACAACCCCTTCCAACATTTCAAAACTTAACTGAGGTTCAAATCAAGATATGATTTTAAAAATAAAAAAGTCATTACAAGGTGATAAATGTTAAATGGTCTCTGTCTCTTCGGTCAATCTTCCACACAAATACAGTCCAATAATCTATGTTTGATACTTTTACCTACACAGCCACTGTATGATTGACAGTTCACTGCTTTGAAATATATGTAAAAAGCCTTAAGCCTATTCAAAGGTGCAGCCAGTCAACAGTACAGTATAGAATACCCATGAAACAAAGTATTACATGATTTATGGTGTGCCAGAAATATACCGAAATATATAAAAAAGGCTGCATTCAAAGTCAATACAATTCTAGTTATAGGCTGGATAATTACACCTGAAAGTGTTCATTACCATACACAGGCTGTTTCCTGAAAGCCCAAAGGTTAACCAAGATATAAATGTTATTACATGAAAGCTGGTGTTTGCTTTCTGTTTTATCTTTTTATGCAGATTGAGAAGAGAAACTGTTCATTTAAACATTTATGGCATATTTCAATACTTTCTAAAGTATACCTAAACCTCGAGGGACACTATGCATAAATCTCTTACAAGTCCCTGCTCCCCATTTCCCTCCATCCCAACACTTCCAGTTCTCCCAACAGTAACAGGAGGAAAGCTGGGACAGCAGGAATGCTGGGAGGAAAACACTGAGTCTGCTTGACCTGCTGTAACAAACATCCTTGTTCCTCACAGTCACACTCTTTGTGCTTGCCACTAAGCCATTCACTTCAAGAAAAACATGCTGATCCTCCTTACAGCTATTTGACCATAAAACTCTAAACAAACAAAACATAAAACTCTATACAAAGAGTATTCCCTTTTTTATATAATTTTTTAATATCCAGGCTCTGCACTGTTGGATGTGAAGCCACCATCCCAAATGAGTAAGAGGGTGTGTATTAACACAGCATCACCTCCTCCTGACATCTCCAGCTACAACAGAGTGCCACGAAGAATGACATGCAGGGTAAAGCCTGCTTATGTCAGGCTGCACCCAACCCACCTTTTCTTTCTTTCTTTAATCTGCTGCTGAAAGGAAATCTGTTTACAAATTTTCTAAAGGTAAATATATTAACTTTGGGTTTATAGTCTAATACATATGTATTGAATTAGCTGTGGGTTTGCTTTATGTGAACCAGCCCATGCCAGCCTCATTGTGCTGGATAATTGAGAGCTGACTATACTGCTGAATATCTCTTTCTCGTAGCTGAATGCTCCTACTAAAACCCAATAGCAAGCACCATTCTTCTAGTCTTTTTTCAGAGCTTTTATCTACTAATGACGATGAATTAACCTACTGCTCAAACTGAAAGAATAGATGCATGCAAAGGGAATAGCCTGTATGATTTTAGCATGTCTTACATCTTTTTTTCTTGTCTGTAAGCTGCTAAAAGTGGTCTTTGTAACATCCATGCCTTAACAAGTCTCTCTTAATTCTTGGAGAGTTTCCAGTATTTAAAGAGTCAAGTATTTACAATGGAAGAATTACTCCATCCAGTAAAATGAAGCACTCGGTACCAAGAGGTTGGCTACTTGGCTTGCTGTTCATGCTGAGCTTCTACCACGAAACAAAGAAAACATTCTGTTAAAGTCATATTAGCAGATACCGAGTTGTGATTGGAACAAACAAATCTGCTGTAATAACTAAAAGTCAGCTTTCCAACTGACTTTTGGACATGTAATTTACCTTTTTTGCAAGGTGAAGGCTGAATAGGTCTTTTAGATTTTCAGACAGTATCAAAACTAATGTAATGAAACTGAAATATTCTAAGTCATTACAACAACAAAATACGTATTTACACAAACTTACTAGTAAAGAGGAAAACAAAGTCACATAAAAAGCAACACATGAAACTTATCCAAGTACCATCTTCTAAAACGAATGCTCAATTGGTACGTGAATAAACCTCCTGGCAAATCTTAACTTCAGCAAATTTTAAAGGGCAGGTATTTCAAGGGAAAAACATGAAATATTTTTGAGTGCTCAGGTTTATCCAAAGCATGGTCCAGCTTACTCAATACTGCTCCCTGATACTCCTTCTCAAGCGAATGCTCACATTCTAAAGGTTGTGTGCAGCTTGGAAGTGGGAGACGTATGAACCTCAGTGAATGAAAGAAATGCAAGCATCTTCTAAAGCAAGCACGGAATTGCAAGCAAGGAGATCACTTCTGAATTTGAAAAGTACAGCTGTGTGCTAATGTACATGCAAAAGGAGAAACAGTAAATATTCATGCAAACTTGCTGTATTTATTTCAATACAAATGGTGTCTTTTGTATGGTTTTTCTCCCCTATGGACTTCGAACATTTAGAGTAGACAAAAAGAGAAAACTTAGATCAGATCTTAGGCTACAGATTCTGGTTATCTGATTAACAACTGCAGTAGTGGAATAGTGGAATCAAAGCAAACTTTACTCCAAGTCTCTCCCTCATGTCTACCATCACATCACAAGTCTTTGGGGGTATCAAAGCACCAAATGCATTCCAGTCCCTCAGAGTGTTTGATTTGCATTCTGTATCACTGGTTTGTTTTACTTGCCTTTCGCACACTGCTGCAAATCTTTTACCCCACAATACACTTTCTTATAACGATAAAGAGAAAACAAAAAACCCCAAACTGTACCTCCACACAAGTTTTTCCACACATACATTTTGGTAACGAAAGGGACATAAATGTCAACAACCCAGTGACATTTTCCAACAGTTTGCAGCAGACAAACCTGAAACGACCTCTACGAATCCTGACAATATGCAGAAAGAAAAATTAAGTGCCCATCAATTTGTAAAAGGCTGAGAAAGAACAGAGCTGAGAGCACTACAAAGCCTTCCCTCCTATCTGCATTCTCTTGTTTCAGCCTCCCTAATAACTTGTGGACGGGTTTATACGTGGGATTTGATTTTGTAGGCTCTTTCACTGCCTCCCAGCCAACAATCTGATCAACATTTCCTTTTATTTGTGACTGCTTACTCTATAACCAAAACTCTAATTGCACGGGTAGTTTGAAGGTCACATCCTAAGTATGCATCACTCCTGACATTTATTCCTGTGGTAAGCTCTGTCTGTACTTGGCATTCCCTGTCACTGGTTTAAATTAGTTACTATTCAATCTAGCCAGCATGTTAAAAATACTTTCAAAGGTCTCAAGAATTCAATGATAAGAAAGAAGACAATAAACAGCTTCAGATCTTCCAAGTGGAAACTCGTATGAAGTAGTTCAGAGCACCTATACTCCAATTAGAACAATACAGATCAACAAGCAAGGATTAGGGCCCAGATTCATCCTGAATCACTGAAGTACAAGCAAGTGGCCCAGGCACCCTGGGTCTTCTCTACCATAGAGGACTTCTACCATAGAGCAACTCATCTAAGATCTCTGTTGCCATCTCTGATCAATACAGTAGAGCTCCTAGAGAATGAGGCTTCAAAATGCACTACTTCACCTTTAAATGCGTGAATATCTGCCTAAGTCTCACATAGCCAATAATCATTCCTATAATCAGACTACTATAATTATCCTCACATTGATCAAACGAATTTCTGTAATAAGAAATAATCTCTAAAAACCTCTTCAGTACGTGAATTTGATAATAAGCAAAGCACTGCTAAAATGTTCAAAGAATTACAAGGAAGTAATTTCTGCTGCACATATAAAAAAAGGTATTTTACATTCTTTTTTAATACCTTTTTCTTATCCTGTCCTGCGGAAATATTTACTCCTAAAGGATAGTAGACCTGTGCTGTCTGCCACACAGCATCATGAGTAAATAGCAAGGGCACTGCAGCAACATGGCAGCAAAAAGCATCTTGCTCTAATTTCAAAGACAAAAATATTAATAACAATCTGCATAAGACCAAGTGAATCCAAAAAGAAAATGTTGATTTTTCAGCTGCCAAAATGCTGAAAAGTGGTGGAGGAAACAGATGCAAGGATTGCACTTTATGTCATTTAAAATTTGAGAACAGAACAGCAGTTCTGGTTACAGTGAAAAGCAAATACGGTTGTAGCACCAGCTGGGAAGGATCCACCAAGCAGCTCCTGTGATTAATATCTTTGAACATTCCACAGGTCACTCAACATAAACACCTTTGTTTGTCACACACATCCTGCTAAAAAATGATTAAGATTTAAATGGGGTTTCAAGTCTTTGAACTCAGAATTCTGAGATAAGATAGTGTAAAACACAAACGCACAATAACAATGGATCTTAGAAATACGATGTTTAAAAATATTTAATAATCATATTTTCCCTGTTATTACTTCGTAAAATTTAGATAAAATCTTTGTTCATTTTCCCAAAACTCCATGAAATTGGTAACACAAACTTTGCACATGCTACTTGTAAAAAAATAATGTAAAACACAGCAACTTTCAGCAAAGCTTTCTCTATGCTTTTTTTTCTAATAGCTCTTGATGTAAAATATCACGAATGTTGGTCTTTTTCTATAGTAAAAATCTTTTCTATAGTAAGGGAAGACACCAGTTTGGACATTTCTATAGAGAACAGCAAATCTCTGCTAGCATGGATGGAACATTCAGTGTTGCAAACTAAGCAAATAAGGAGTTTCCCTGCAACAAACAAGTCACAGTGACAAAGTGCTGTATCGCTCATGCTCAAGTACAATGCCAGCAGAGCAAATAAATTGAGAGCAAGAGCATTAATCAGATCTCCCAATAAAGCTTTATCCCACTTCACTTTGTATTAAGCACAATCAAGACATCAGCAATACTTATTCCTGTATCTTATAATATAAAACAGTTACTATTCTTCATATTTATTGCATTAAGATGTTCTGACTCATAACTACTATTCTGGCCCTAGACATCTACCAGAATCTATGAGGAATAAAGCTTCTAATTAACAACATAGATGATTTGTAAACCTGAAGCTCCAAATCCTGTGCAAGATGAAAAAGTAAGCACATTCCTAGAACCAAGGCACCTCTGTCCTGCAGCATTCTCTCAACACATGCAGCTATAGTTCCTCACGGCCAGCACAGGCAATTCTCACCGCTCTGAATCCAGTTCAGGAACACCTCCATCCTCCCCTGCATTGGATAGGAAACTCAGCAAATCTAACACCCTGGGAATTAGAATCCAGTGTTTGGTTTCATAATATCCAACATAATCACTACGACATCTTTTGGGAAGTAGGATCTCTGCCCTGTTCAAAACTGCACCATTTCACAGGGAAATCCTACGTGAAAATAAATTCTAGGACCAGCAGGATCCCCATCTTACAGTAACGGAGTCGAAGTTCCAAAATCAGCATAACCCCAGAAATAATCTTTTAAATCCCGATTCAGGAAAACACTGCTTTAGTGGCATATACATAGGCAAGCTGCATGTGTTTAAATATTTAGCTAGGTTGTGACACTCCTGAACAGCAGTTTTTCCACACAAGCCCATGTGTTATCCTGCCCCAGCAAAATTCTTCAGGGATTGGAAGGAGAAAAAGGCAGCTTTTCAAAGAGAAAATTGGTCTTGAAAAATATGCTAATTCATCTATAAAAGCTACACTTACGTTGTGAAGGTTATTCACATCATCTCTACCAGCCACAAATCGTCTTTCTTAATCTGAATTCAGCAAGAGAACTTGCATGATGTGGTCCTCCAAAACCAGCTGAAGCATTTTAGCCACACACCCAGTTTCATGATAATAAACATGTTCTTCCCCTTTCAAAAAAACCCCTTCAAATACTGCCAAAAGACCGTAAAACTAATGAGGTATAATACCTTCAGGACTTGTTATTCTGGCATACTTCAACTAACACCCTGTGAAAAATGACAGCAACAGTGGACCTATGAAATACATTCCGTGTCAGTGCAGTAACTGGTCACCGAGGTACCAGCCAAGGAAGAAAGGGAACTCCAACAGCAGTTTTCTTGACTCAAACCTTCAAATATCATTGCTAAATGTGCAAAAAATCCCCAACTGGCCAGTCTTCCAGCTTGCTAATGAAAATGAAGAGAAGCCATCAGCTATTTAAAGCTCACGAAACATGAAAATATGTCCTGTTCAGTTAAAATTTCCATTTATTTTCCTACTTCACTGAAATGTGAGAAAACTTCATTCTAAAAAGAAGTAGAGAATATGGGGCTTTATGTTACTGCTGCTATTTGTACTGTACAACTGCCATGGAGGATGAGGAAAGAAAATACCCTCCAGCCTGAGAAAAACCTCCCTTTAATAGACATACCAGAGGAAATGAGGGGAGTTCATTTACCTTAATCCACACACATGGTTTAGCTGCTTCCCTGCACCAGGTGTGCCAAGGTTTTAGCACTGAAGCAAGTGTGATACTTCAAGCACTTTAATTTGAATTAGGTTGTTTATAATAACCTCTTCCTTTCATTTCTCAGGAGAACTTCTCACATGTTTCATACCATACAATACTACTACATTTATACCAACTGCCACTTAGAGAAGACATAAACCAGGTTTATATACAGTATCTGCAAAATGTAAAGTTAAAAAGTGACACGAAGCGGCTGTACAGTGCTTTAAGTTAAATGGAAGATGTTTCTGTTTCCACTTATCAGTGGAAATACAGACTACCTTCACTGACTTCAGGAGAACTGCTGCATCCAGTACATAAACTGGATGTTTATACCTTCTGATCCATAATACACTTTGACATACCTACAAGATCGCTCACACAGACATGAGCTCTCTCAGAAAGCAGAGGTATGCTCATACATAGTGCCATGCCAATCCTGGACACAGGACTTCCCATCGGATCAACATTAATTCATCATTACTTTAACCTGGGATAAATCTCATCAGCATCAAATGTGCCAACATACCCAGAAGAGATGGTATTTCTGCTGATTTATGAGGCCTTCTAAAATGGCCTGTCCAAACATCACATCATCTGGACATCAAGATTGTATCTGAAATTCTTTAAGAAAGTATATGTTCTAAAGCACAGCTGCAAACAAAACCTCCTATTTTCATACACACAGAGCAAACTAGAATAGGCTATTTCAGTTAGAAGGGACTTACAATGATCATCTAGTCCAACTGCCCAACCAATTCAAGACAAAGCATGTTACTGAGGGCATTGTCCAAATGCCTTTTAAACCCTGCCAAGCTTGGGACATGAACCACCTCTCTAGGAAGCCTGCTCAAAACAGACACCTTCATCACCACCAAAAGATTACTGCATGAGTTTTACTAAGTCTTTTTGATATATCTGTGACAGGCTGGGCTTATTCTCACTTTCCAAGCTGTAAAGTTTCTAACTTAGAAGCTATCGGTCCAGACGCATTTCTGCCTATCCTTTCCCTTCGCATTTCCTCTGCTAATTCCACTGGCCCCCGCTGGCCATCCGAGCTCACCCCATCATCTTCTCTGAAGTGCCTGCCCCCCCCAGCAACCCCACAGTGGGATCACCAATGGGATGGCAGCAGACAGTAGCTTGCTGTTGAAATCACTCACATGCAACTATTCCTTCTTATGCTTCAAACTGTCATTAAATGAAGGAAGGGTGTTTCCAGGTTTACTTTAGGGAATACAAAACAAACAAGCTGTTCTTTGAAGAGAAAGGATAGGAAAATAACAAAGTTTTCAAGAAAAGAAAAAAACCCACAGTAATAAAAGGGAGAAAAAAAAGGAGAAAACGTGAAGCTTCCTAGGCTGTCCCAGCTGTTCCGCTCCTTGCATTCTGTTTAAATACTTTTCAGTCTAACAGTCAAGCAGTTCAATGTAACATAATGCATATGCTGTACAGCAACTATCAGACCTGGATCAGCTCATTCCTGCTGCAGCACGAGACCTATCACCTCTTCACACGAACTGAAATAAAGAAACAAAGGGAACTTTAAAGATCAATGCCCTGACAAAGGATTCAAAGTTCATCCTTTCTTTTGCTACATCTTAGAAAGCCTATTATATCATCTGGTAACAAAATGCTCATTATAGCTCAGAGAAAGCAGTATATTTAGGATCAAAGTATTTTTGGCAGAGGTACACACCAATACAAACTTTAATGCTGTGGAATTAGTTAACAGATTTCTCTTTCAAATAAAAAGATATGTACCTTGGGGTGTTAGTTTATCTTTCGAGCTACACAAAAGACTACAAGGATAGCTATCAGTGATTCAAATCAACTTACTCAACTTAAAAGCCACCACGCTTTCTTCCTCAAACCCATGTATTTCCTAATGATGACACTTAATAGAAACTGAAAATCACTCCAACTTCAGGAGTCGTTTACGAGGAATGAATCTCAATGTTTATCGTACCAAACTAGGTATTATAAGTCAGAAGTACTATTCAGAGGAGAATGGGTCCATAGAAACATGTTCCTCTTGGACTGCTGTGTTTTAACTGATGCTATTCTCACAAGGTGGCAACATTTAAGATCTCAAATGAAGTTTGCTCAGTGATGAACACTGCCACAAAGGTTTGCTTTTTAAGCATACTTTATGCATTTCACTCCTTTCCTTTATAAAGGAAAACTGGGTCAGTGTTCTTACGTTCCTTTTGTTTCAATCAAACTATACATAGTTTTAACAGCACCTTAGTGTTTCACTAACTTTTTCAGTCTTATCACCTGTTGTCATAATAGTCTCATCCTAAATTGTTCAAGACACTTTCTTAACTTACAAAAAATAAGGTAATTGGTATTCTCCAATTCAAAGGAATTTCTCATTCAGCAGCTGCAATCAGAAGACATCCTTAGCACTGCAGCTCCTTCCCAAATCCAATAAGGATTTTAAATGTCAATATTTAAAATACCAACAGAACAAGAGATTATATGCAATATACTAATTCATACACACCTCTGCTGAAAGATGCTGTGGTTTTAAACATCTGATTCTACAACTGAAGAAACACAATTTGCACAAAGGAAGTTACTTAAAACTTCAGAGCTAATCCTTTATTGACGCATGAAAACCAGAAGGAACCTTGCTTTACTCAACTTACTGATGCTACAGGGCTCTACCTCCCTCGCTGAAAGCCTGAGTTGACTTGGAGATTCATTACACTAATGGCATATGCAAAAGAAAGAACATAGGCTGACCTTAAGTCCCCAAAAAGACGACGAAAAACTCATGGCTCGAGATAAAGGCAGTTTAATGAAGAACGGCAATGTCTAGCTGCTTCCTGGCCAGTGGAGCCTCAGAACACACAGTGGCTGCTTTAGAAGACAAATGCCTTAGTAACAAATGTCCCAGCTCTTTCCTTGCTGTCTGCTTTTATTGCTGAGCAGACATTGTACTATAGGAATGTTCCTCTGGTCAGGTGGGGTCATCTGCCCTGGCTCTGTCCCCTGCCAACCTCTTACCCATTTCCCCATGGTGGGGGGAAATGAAGTTGCAGAGACAGCCTTGATGCTTTCCATCAGTAAAATCAAGCAACCTCCTTACATTGCTGTGCTTCTGGAGATTTGAAGTTATAAAAACCATGAGGTTTTTAAATGTTTCTCTAAAAATTAAAACCTTAGCTCCATACTTAGCCCTCAGTTAAGAGGAATAAATAGCTTCCCCTAGATTGAGCAAAGGCAGAACGTGGTGCTAAAATCTCAACTAAGTAACTCAAGATATGATGACAGATCACAAGTTTGTAAGGAGAAAATTCTTTACTTAAAAGAAAGGCTCTTGGAACTCAGAGATGATTTATGTCACCCTTGGGCATTCCTCTCTTGGTCTCAAAATAAAAAAGGAATTGTTAACACAATCCTCTGATCAAAGAGCATCACAAGGAAACAGAATAAAAATTCTCCTTTTTGTGTTGGAAAAGGTAAAACATCAGCATCCTCCTGGGAAAAAAGGGAAAATAATCACAAGTGGAATTATGAAAGGAAGATTCAAAGATAAAGGAAGATTAAACCTCAGCTCTGCCGTAAGATGTGCTGTCAGCTTCCTGTGCAGGCACTCCCCATGAAAAATGCCCAGGCATCGTGCAGGTGAAGGCTGCTGAACTCTCTCTCAAAGTGACAACAGTATCGATCTGTGAGCAGAACCACCAAAGTTCCATTCAAGTTTCACTATGGAATAGGTAATTGAAGCAATATAAGGAGAGAGGAGAGAAACTGAGGGGGTGTGCTGTGATGCGTGCAGTGGAAATAAAAGCAGCCTGTGGAAAACCCTTGGGCAGGGCACAAAATCTGCAGGTAAGACTGCAAGAACTTGTAGAAAACCCTACAAGCCTGCGAGTAGTGAGCAAAGAAACGGCTTATCTTTGCTTCCTTTATGCTTTATTCAGAAAAAAGGAAGATTTGCATGGGTAGAGCAGCTAGACTATGACAAGAAATATCTCCTGCTTTCATCAGCTTGCCTCACAACAGAATCAACTCACAGGACCCCAAAGTCTGCCTGTCTACTCAAAGAGGTCATGTTGTTTTTAAAGCTAATACCTTTCAACGGGTTCCAACACATCTCATAACTCCATGGCTGAGTCTAATTCACATGAAGTCATCTTAAAGAAAAACAAAGTAACATGATATACCAATCTATTTTATAAATGTCTGCATTTACAGACTAAAACATATGGATTTGGTTTTAATTTTATCTACATAATTTTATTGATGAGCTTCCTAATCCATCCTAAATAACCCCCCATCAGTCAGATATCTGTAAATTAATTCGAATACTTTTCCTCACTATTTGCTGTAAAGGATGTTAGAATATATCACAAACATCTTTTAGAGATTTCATATGATACACAAAACATGGAGGGAATAACTGCAATCATTAATCAAAAATTACTTCCTTGCCATTAACATTTGCTTTTTATCTCTGAAAGTCTCCAATTCATAGAAAGCAGAAGCAATGGATAAGCAAGGAAAAATCATCAAGTTTTATTTGTCTTTCCATAAGCATTGCTTCTCAGTGAAATCTGCCTGAAGGCTTAGTCTGGTATACAACACATTCCTAGTAAGAGGAATTGAGACACTGGTCTGATAGAAAGGGTCACAGTAGCAACTTATGAAGAGAGCCCAGGGGATGCACTTGCATAGAATATATATTTGGCATATACCAAAATAAATCCAACCAAACATAAAGCTTGTTCACAGTTACGCCTCATTTCAGATTTGAATATAGACCACATGTTTGAGGATTAAGCTGGTGAACCCAATCTGTCTCTTCCAGGAAACAGTAATGTAACAATTGGGCTATAGAACTGTCAATTACTTCATACGGACCAGCTGTGCATGAAGCATGTTGTGCTCCAAAACACAGACCCTTACTACAGGAAGATGATCTTCTGTAACAAGAGCCTTAAACTCAAAGCATGCCCATGTGTAATTGAGCCAGTGGCCTTTCCACAGGAGAAAACCTACACACATCAGCAGTGCAAAGAGGACACCCACTATACCTCAGACTTCTCCCAGTTTGAGGTTGACTTCAAACATCCCTCTTTCCATTAAAACTTCATCTACTGCATGCGTCTTTTTTTATCAGTTTGTATAGGAAATAAACTAAAAAAAAGAGAAACTGCACTTACACTTCCTCCATCTCCTTTATTCCTGCCCAAGTTACATTTCACCAGACAGCAAGAAGACCTCTATGGACAGAACAGCCTGCCAAATTCTAGAGTTACAGGTTAAAAACCAGACACGAGCCAAATGAGCAGCACAGGATCCATAAATCTCAGGCAACACTAAATTGAACTGAAGCTTATTTTTCCCTTTGATCTCACTCAGCAGATTAACCAGGCTTTGCCAGCGATCAGTACCTAATACTCTGAAAAAGGACTCACAGAACAGCTGACAGGTTTTATAATTCATTTCCAATACTTATGCTTTTTTTCAACTCTTTTCAAGAGTTGATACTTGCACATGACTTCAGTGGTATACAGAAAAGATGGATAGTAAATCCTGATAGGGAAAAGGTCCCTATTGCTTCCTGTCTTGCACTTCTAAGAAAGTAAATGTTAATGTTATGAGTTATGTTAATGACTTATGTTAGTAAGTCATGTTTTGTGAAAAGCTTCCAGGTAATAACGGCTGAAGCAAGAGCCACAATCTTGCTTGCATGGGTCTCTCTTTTCCTTTAGAAGATGAACTTATAGACTAAGTAAATCAGGTTGATAAATGAACTATAAAAGTCAATGAAGTCTCAGCTATGAATAGGAATGAAGTGGAAGAAACAACCACTGGTACAATTCACAGTCACAACAGAAAAAGAAAACATGAGTGACAAAGTGACTAAAACATGTCTCTTTTAAACAATCAAAGGTTTCTTATTTTTGGATGCACATAGGTTTTCATTATTTGAAGGGTTTCCCTGTATAAACTTGTCCTATGTGACCATATCACAAGAGCAGGGTACATCTCCTTCAGTCTTGTTAAAAACTACACAAGAAAAAGTCTCCTGCAATGGAGAACTCAATTTTGTCCTTCAAATCACCTAAACTTACTAACACAAACATGCATAAGGTTCCATAAGTTTATGCATAACAACTGTATTTCATATATATAACCCTATTATATTACAAACACACAACAGTAAAATAGGCACATTTGAGAAATGTCAGTCTGAACATGAAGATGGACATTGCCTTGTGCAGGAATACACCTGCAGGAACAAGATGTAACTGTTGAAACCCTGTTCCAAGCTGACACCACAGAACATTTAAGTGTAAAGATCCAGTGCCCATGAGGAAATACTTTCACTTACAAGCTGCCTGTCAGACAAAGGCTTATTTTTGTATTTTATAGTATGTGTTCAGGTATACACCGATGACAGGAAAAGGCCATGATAAAAGCACACACCTCACGTTCCAAAATCATACTTTCTGTTTGCAGCATTTGCATTCATTTCCATATATTTCCAATCCTATAATAAAATTCTGTGATACAAGAATAGGGCCTAAGCAGAGATTTTGAATATTTTAATGGAGTATCACTTCAAGAAACAAGGTACACATTTTACTTCTATCATGGAACACCGATATGAATGGTTCCAGTGCACTTCCAACACAGGTCAGAACTACTCCTTCTCTCCAGAATCAACGCAGAGTTAGCACTGCAGGCTGCAGACTTTGGCAGCTTCCCTGTATCACACTGTGGCAAGCATGATCTGAAAACTCTGAACATAATTCAGTATTGAGACAGGAAAAGAGATTAGAAATGAAAATCTTGTTCAAAGTTGATACTTACGCCAGACCCACCAAGTTGCTTAGAGAAAGCTTTATACAGAGAGTTAAAGCTGCTTTGTTAGGCAGCTTTAGAAATATTTTGAGCTGTGGGAATTTCTCCCCAGTTCTCCCTTCTCCCCTCCCCTTTTTAAATAGGAACTTTTATGAACCAGCATTCAACTCCAAACTTCAGAAAGCATACAGGGCCACTGGGTCACCCGCACCACAATGCCCGATTCAGCATGTATTTATAGCGTAAATTACGTTTCCCTATGAGAAAAATAATTTCCTGTCAAAATGAAAATGCTCAAATTTGACAGTTAATTTATAAGCCTGACCAAAAAATAGACCTCAGCCAAAAAGCCTCATTAACTTAATTTTATCTACTGCATACTCATATGGAGAGAGGACAGTTCCAGATTCATAATTTTATTATCTGGATGAGAAGATTGATTTTTGAATAGGCAAAGAATGGTCTTACACAGCTATAAATATATAATTATAAAGATGCTGGACTATTAACCACATCTGCATCAGTTACATCCACATTTCAATATGGAGTTTTCCTGATGAAATCTAGAATATTTTTCGTAGTTTTAAGCTTCAAGTCGTCTCAATTTTTCTCTTAGAAAACTTTTGTTTTGGAGAGAAATATTGTCTATTACATGGTTTATTTTCTATTGTTGCCTTCCAAAATAATAGAAAATGCCTGGGGCCCCACACTGTCCTCTCAGAAGTGAAGTATGAATAAACCAAGTTACATTTGTTACATATCTGTGAACGTAACTAACTTAGTGCTGTCAAGTTTCATTCAGTAATGATGGAACTTTCAAAAATGCCCTTTTCCAAATGCAAATCACTTCTCAGCAAAAGAGTTTGGATAATTCTACAGTGTAATCATACTATAACATATCTGAATTCCTGGGATGCTAATGTGTACATTAGTATTCAGTATCTAGTGAGACAGCCTGGCCTGGCCCTGAGAAGAAAGGCCCAGTTTCTAACCTTCTGGATTTCAGAAGTGCCACTATCAAAGAAAGGACAAGGAAGACTCAACCAACCAACCAACCACGTAAAAGTAGAAAAAAGTGGAGGATTTGTAGAAAAATAAGGAGAGCCCAACAAGTGAGCAAAGCACTAAGCTGCTACACAGCAAAGTCTGAACACTCTCATGCAGCTGAGTGGTCAAGAAGGATTAAGGTGCAGAAACATTTTACCCACCAGTACTCTATCGGTACTTGTATCTTTACAGATACTGCTTTGACCAGATACATTCTCGGATCTCTACAGCTGGAGCTTTGCAAACCTCTAAAAACGTGCATGTGAAACCGCTCATGGAGAGCACTGACTTCCATTACCAGAATAATCAGAATGATGGAAAGCAGACATCACACTGGAGTTTTACTTCCAACAAACAGGCTGAAACATTAGGAGGCTTACTTACAGATTTCTGTTTCCTAAGGTGAGAAAGTTGTATTCTACATTCATCATCTACTGGCATATACTGATTCCACTGGAAGAACTGCAATAAAGATCAGCCTCCCCTGGAGAAGAGGAATAGTGAAGCCATTTCAAGAGCCATGATCTTGTACATCCTCTTTGTCTGTACCTCCTCTATGGCTGCACATAATAGGAGAGCAGAAACTCTATTGGTAGATGCTGCCAATATTCTGAGGCATTTCTGAAGGTATTTGTTCTTCTCTGTATCACACTAGAAAAGCCTCCTCATCCCTCAGGAAAATTACACATCAGTTCTGGTGTTGGCCATCCTTCTTGTTTCAAAATAACACACAAGAAACACGTCCACATACACATTTCCCCTCCTATACACTAGTAAGTCTGGATGCAAATCCGCAATGAACATAAAGCACAGTGTTACAACAGAAAACCAGTGTATGCTCTTAACACCAGTCCTAACAAAAAGCAGCACGTATCACTGTCAAACTATTCCAGCTTAATGCACCTGGAATTAACACACCTGTATTAATACATAGTGCATCATGAACTCCTGAAAATAAGTAACTGTTGGAACAAGGATAACTATTTTTCTACCTTTTTTTTTGAGAATTAATTCCATTTCTACAGGTTTTAACTTTGGTCTTAGCTGCTAACAATGGAGCTTCAGAATACCAGCACTTCCAAATAGCTTGAAAATAGAACTGTCACTGATAGATTTCATTCAATGAAAATGACATTAACTGTCAACAAACCAAATACTATGAATGAATTAGAATTCCTTTTCTTCATTAAACTCTCCTAATCACACAATTACTGCTTGTTAGAACAAGTTCCCTACACAGCCCTTCTGTCAACAACAAATAATCAGCTTCACCCACCTGAAAATTCAGATAAACTATTTGAAATAATAATGGAGAGCCTGCATAAGTCCACTCTTTGTCTTCATTCAAAGCATGTTCAAGCAAACAGAAAACATAGAGCAGGTTCAGTGAGACTGAACAGTGTGCTCATCTGCTCCGTTATCTTTCTAACATGCAGGTATTTCGGGTTCATTCAGGCAGCTACACAAACCATTACCAGCTGAAAACATGATCCATTTTCATCTAACAATCTTTTAAACTGTCACAGGAATGTTATAAGCATTATTACATCCAGTTTAATCAGTAGAAAAAGACAAGACCAGGTCATGTGCCTGGGAGAAAGCCTAAATCCATCTCAGACACATCAGAAACACCAACTCTACTAACACATCACAGGCAGTTTCTTTCCTTGACCACCTATGGCAGCTTACCACATTTTTGATAGGTAAGACCTGGAATTCCCATGAATGCCTTAAGTTTCTCATCTGAAGCCATGGGTCTTGCCTTAATCTGCCCTTAATATTCTCTGTAATTTCCAAAAGAGAGAACCCTGAAAAATAAGGAAGTATTCCATGCAATTTCTCTGCCCCAGTTCACTGAATGCAAACCAGATTTGGCCCCATTGTCTTACCCAATACAAAACTGAAGAAGTCAGCTCAAATTAAGAATGTAATGCAGAGAGCAGAGCAGTGCATTTTCAAGTTCTTAGTGTTTTTAATACAGGATTAGAGAATGAGATACTGCAAGCTGTGATGATATTAAAATAACCATAAGAATCCAGTAGGAAAAGAGCTTTGCTGGCAATCTTATGTCAGAACAAATTCCCTAGATTAAAGGATTTAAGCGATGAACTGTCAAACAAGACCTCTAGGGATGTTTACAAGATGAATGACTGTTGCAAAATGCTTACAGAACTTTCCTGTAATGCCCAATGAAAGCCAAATCTAACAGTTATGCTAACATCCCAGTCAAGCTACATCACATTAACAACTGCAACACTCAACAGACCACATCGAAGAGGTATCCTCCTTCTTATGGGAATGACACATAAGAAGGACATTAGAAAGCTCAAGTCCCAGATTCTTAAGACCTGACTTTGGATTCTGCACATCCGCAATCACAGAAACAACACTTGGAATGTGTAAAATTGAGGGGAAAACACATTTACTGTAACAATCTAAGGTTTCTCTAGCAAAAACATCCAGTAATTCTAATATTCTGCTGCCTGCACAACATAGCCAGGAGTTAATGCTGTTAGAAAGCCAGTAAACAAGAACCACACTTCCACATACTCATTATCATCTTCTGCTCTAAACACACAGCCCATACAAGAGGAAAATGCATTATTTTGCATTCTGCCAAAAAACTATCAAATGCTCTTTTACCAACCATCAGTGTTTGAGATGACACACACAGTGTCAATGGTTAAAGTTTAGTAGAAGTTGCTAATGGAAATCCTCCTCTATTGTCAAGGCTTTACTATCATCCTATCACCATCTATACTGCATAACTTTCTTTTATGTTTCTTCCTAACTTTGATGCTACTCTATCCAAATGAGTATATTATAGATACTTATTTCCCTAATACTATTTATAAACCCAGTGGTATTCCATATCCTTGTTGTGTAACTCAAATGATGTGTATGTATGTATCTATGTATCCATAAAGATCTGAAAAATACTCAGTGGTTGCAGGTGTAAAACTGCATCTGCTGCAGCCAGGTTTTATTTATCTTAACAGTGGGCTTGGTCCTGCCCTGAGTACAAGTAGAAATACAATTTGCTATTCATTTTGAAGAGCATTAAGGAAATTAGAAAAGCTCTAAGAAACTTGGATGTGCACCTCCAAGTTCTATTAGAGCCTTTGAAGCTTAGAGCAACATTTGAGTGACACATTTCCATCCAATTCAGTAATTCAGAGGTTAAAGGGAAAGACTGAGAGAGCAGAGAGGCTTCAGCAACTGATTGCCAGTATTGAATTGTAAATAAAGGTTTAAGCCACTCAAAATTCTATCTTTTGTGTGGATTTCATAAAGTTTTCAGAGATACCAATAAGTATTATTCAAGGCCTACAGGTGTCTCAAATTCCTTAGATGCCCTGGTGATTTTAAAGTGCTTTTAAATGTATGTTTCTATAACCACCATTATGCTTTCTAAACAAGCAAATTAAAATTCCATAGACAAGGATTATTTCAGTTCATTACAGATTGATTCCCAACTTCCATTTGCTGAAAATCCATTTTGTGAGATAAGGCGAAGTGTCTACTGCATAAATACTTCTCCTAATTTTTTCCACTTTTTCCCATTTACTTCCCTCAATTTAGCTCTACAAGTTTCCCCAGGAAGCTTCTCAAAAGTATGTACTTTTAATTTTAATCAAGGAATACCAGACTAACAGTTACATTGGAACTGTAAATGTTCTACGCTCCCTAACAAACTAAAACTGAATTGCAGCTTACCAAAGTAATGGCTAGATTTTCCAGATACAACTGATTCCCTAACAAAGAGCAGTTTAATTCTCCTATGCCAAATAAGCATGAGGGTTAGGAAGTGGTAGGAGATAAACAGAATAGATTATAAACTTACATTAAGAGAATGTATTTGGATGAGCTGTGAAGAAATCAATGACACAACTACAGGTGACAATCTAACATGGAGATGATCACTTTATGTTCTGCAGGAAAATACATACTTCTGCAGGAGCAATCTTTGCTGGCAACTAATAAAGATACCTGTCATGTTAGAGGTGTTTTCTTCACACTTACTAGCTAGAATAGAACCAGAAATGAAACCCATGGGAAAATTGCTGAGGAAAACGTTAAAAAAAGGGAAGAACATTTGTCTGGATAATTCCTTTGAGACAAATATCACGTAGTTTTCGTTCACAGTGCAGGACCACTGTAAACTCAGAAGCATTATGACCGCCAACTGAATTTGCCACAACTTCGTCTGAAAAAGGGCTGATATCAACCCTCACC
>JANHGB010043098.1:0-10276 GCA_026283785.1 Coracopsis vasa | reverse complement strand
CCTGCCCATGGCAGGGGGGTTGGAACTGGATGATCTTAAGGTCCTTTCCAACCCAAACCATTCTATGATTCTATGAAAGCAGGACAATTAATTTCAATTGAAAGAACAACTGAGAAATAAAAGAACTGATGATAATAGAAAAAAAAAGGATGCGCCATGTATTCAGAAACAAAGACAATCACCTTCTCTGTCATGCTTTGTTACTATATATACTGAGTGTGGTGGCTGCATCGATTTTGCTTTGTAATCTTTTCTGAACATAGAATACATTTATCAATCTTGCAGGGCTGGGGTTTTGGTGGTTTGGTTGTTTGCAGGTTTTTGCATCAATTCCCAGTATCAACTTGTGCACATTTTAACATCGCTCAGGGAATGGTGGTTTAGGCTTTTTTGTTGGGTTCTTCTGGGGTTATTTTTAATTAAACTGCTCTTGTGGTGGTAACAGTCTCAGTTTCAGGTTCTTTGTCATGTTTCCATTCTGCTGTAATTCAGCAATACTGGGCAGAGGTCCGAGTTTAGGGGGTTTATTTTTTGCAATGAGGTGCAATTTCGTCTTGGTAAAAAAGCTTCATCCTATATCCTCCAAATTTTTATCTTGATGGGGATTATCAATTATTTAGGAATTGAGTTTTTCTTTTACTGTATCTGTACTTTTAGTTTCCTGCTTTTTCTTTATATCCTTGTGGGTTGCTCTTCTATAACAAAATCCCTGCCAGCAACTGCCAGCCTTAGCTCATAGTGGCTGTTTTCTCATCAGTCTTGCAATCTGATTTGATTATGTCTGAAAAATTTGATGGGCTTTTTACATATGCAAGTTCAGGTCTTCCAGTCGTATTTTCACTCACTTTGATGGTTTTTTGCTGCATTAAGTTTTACTTAAACTAAAATTTTATCGTTACTGCTTAAAGACAGTAGACCTGACAGAAAAGCCCAGTGACAAAGAGAAGCACATTTGCCTGTGGTTACCTCATCTTCGCGCGCACTGCCTCTCACTTAATTCCTTCTGGAAATACACATTGTGTTGTTTTACAAACATCATTATCATTTTCATTTCCTTTTCAGGGAGTTGTCTATCAGCAGTCATTATTATAGTGCCCTAACTATGTCAACTCCACAGAAAAGTTCCAGCCTTCTATCCAAACATCCCTCAGCTCCCTTCTCAAAGGCCTATAAGGGAACAGAAGGAAACACAATATAAAAGCACTGGAGCATATGTCTATACACTTCCACCATCCAAATAGAAAAATCACTGACCCAGAAATACCCTGAACTGTGTATGGTTCTCTAAAGACCACAAGCAATCAACAGAATGTATCTTGGCTCGACAGAAATCATAATAATATTTTTCTTCTTTTTCCCCTCTGTTTTTTGTCTTAAACAAGTGTAATTGTAGCCTCGTGTGGTGTGTGATGATGTCTGGGGTAAGAAGTAAAATCAGGGTGCCCCAGAGAATGTGGAAATACAGACACTGACTTAAATGAAACTAGAACTTTAACCTGTTAGAAAAAAAGGACTGGCTTAAATATGTTTCGTGACAGAAAACCTTCTTAAAGCTCTGTTAAGCGTGGCATCCAATGGAGTGCCACGGAACAGGTCTTTTGCTCCACAACACAGCACAGAGCGTTTTCACAGCAGGTGGAGAGGAACAGCACAGGGGAATTCTGTCCCAGCAGTGGGTGATGAGACTACTTGGCTTTTCTAGCAAAATTACTTTGTTTTTGAAGTTCTCTGCTATATGTCAGATTTGTTGGACTGTTACTATGAAACACCTGCTTGTTTGCAGCACAACCTCCGAACTCTTTGTTTTTCTCTATCTACTTAAATAATATGTTTTTGGTAGGCTTTAACGTAACCATTTACTTGTACCATTAAATAAGTCCAAAAGTGATGCTTTTTATGTTATATTTTATAACATAGCACCTTGGAAATAAGCACTTTTAGCTGCTGTCACCTTAAATTGAAGAATGCCTTCCCTAAAGACTGATCATGATTGTTACATGTGTGGCATTATGCATTTCCTTTTATTTTGATGTACAAAAAGAACTGCTTTATACCGAATCCTGCAGTAGAACTAAGAGGCAAAAAAGCAAGCATGCCTCTCTTTAAACACTTAAAGATGCCACCACCTATTTGAATTAAGAATAAATTAGCAAGCAGTAACACAGCACTTCCTAGAATGTCTAGCAAACAAAATACAATCATATTGCTATACTGGCTTGTCAGGAAAGAAACTGTCAAAACCTAAACCTACTGGCTTCTAAGCTGTATAATAATCTTATGTGTCTTGTGTAAACATACTAGCTACTAAATTGCATGCTTTAAAACAGAAAAAGACACAGCTCTTTCATGATATTAGTCAAAGACTGATTCTGCAGCAAGTACAGAAACACCACTAATTTTTAACTTAAAGGGAGAAAAGCCCACACAGTAGGCAAAACACTGAATAACCCAGTATGTTATGATTCCTAAGAAATGCCATCAAAACTCATGAAGCTTTGGTTGAGATAAAAGAAATAATAATAATAATCCTTTGTTGAACATCAAGAACAACTTAGTAACCATGCTGCATATGCCGAATTCCAAGCTGCCTTCACACACAAACTGCCATAGTGACAGTATGTCAGTGAGTCTTTCATACACCAGTCCCTTTGATCCAAACATGCAAGAAGCTCATGCCCAAACACACTCACCAAATCTTCATGCTTCAATTCACAAAGGACAGAACAGCAGTTTCAGTGTCAGACTCATAAAGCAAGAGCAGGAAGAAAATCAGAAACAGTTACACTGCTTATTGTTTTGTTCTAACAATAACTGGCATTTTTCATCAATTTTTTACCATCACAACCAATTTCGGAGTGCTAACACAGCTCTTGATGGTTCACCAAATTCCCACTAAACCATCAAAAACAACCTCCTAAGAGACTGGAAAAGATTTGGCAATACAAGTTTCCAACACAGACAAACCAGTATCATTGATTTTGCCTTCTCCTCCCAGTCTTTGCATACGAATTACCTTTCCTGAACTCCTTTCTGTCATTGCAGATTCCTTACTCCCATATTTCTCAACACAACTTTCAAAACTACAGTCCTCAGAAAGCTCCCCAATCCTTTCCTTTCTACTGATTCTCAGGGGAAAAACCCCACATGCACAGCACTTCTTATCCCATTCCTGTCATCTAGCAGTCTCGCTGGCCAGTGGACATCACAAACCATTCTATTAAACTGTGATATGCTCTGAGGGTTTCACAGCAAGCATCTAAGAATGCTCTGTGTGTCTGTGGAGTGTACTTGTGAGTTAGGTTTGGAACGACATGCTGAGTTTATCAAAAAGACTGCTGGACCTTGCAACTGCATAAAAAAAAGCTGTCAGGGTAAGACAGGGAAAGGCATTCATCTTTGATGAGAAAGGTAAAAGTATTTAGGTTTAAAACTATTATTTTCTGATTGAAAACAACCAAAGGCTAAGGAAAACAGGCATTTTGTTGTCTCACTGTATTCCAAATTATGCCTTTATTGACAGAGCAGAGAATTCTGGCAGGGAAGGTGGTTGATGCATAGGAAAAGTGGATGAACCCAGGGAATGCATTGAAATCATCTGCTAAAGGAGGAAAAACAACAGACAAAGTGGACTGCAAATGTTAAAGAGGCAGCAGCAGAGGCCTGAGTGTCAAGAAAATGAAGGGGACTGAACAATAGGAGGATATTGCTGGGTATCAAAGGACAAAGTCCAATGGCATTATATGTGCAAAAGCAGCACATATTACTCCAGTTGTTTATATTAGTAGGTGTGAAGGTCAGCTACTCATGGGCACTTAATGTCAAGTGACATTAACAAGGACAAAACAGGATCCTACTGTAAAATTGACATTTTGCTGTTACTGACGTCTATATAATAGAAGATAGATATAATCTGAGAGGCTTTAAGAGGGACTAGCAGCCAAAAGAATTACTAATCTAAGCATAACTAGCTCAACAAATGCAACTAGGAGTGGAGAGAAAGGGTTAAACAGTTTTGTGCTAAAACAAACAAACAGAATCATTCTTCAATTCAGGCTTAAAGGTTCTCACTTCTTCCATAACAGAATACAGATGATTCACAGCTGTTTGGCATCTGTCACACTTCTATCTACTGAATGCATTCCCTTTGTCACTGGAGAGCTCCAAACACATGAACTGGAGTGCTCACAGCCAGTTCACCGGAGTGTGAGCATCCTGAATGTCACTGAACGGTCCTTATACATTTCTGATAGTGGAAATCAAGAACTGCAGGCCTGCAGGCACAGTAATATGAAAGCAGTATTTGCTTACCTATGCCTAAGAAAAGCCCTTTTCACTTAGTACAGCTACTTTGTGAAACCATCTGAAAGCATCAGCCTTCAATTCAAAGACAGATTTTTTTATCACATACATTGTTAGCAAATAAACAAACTTCTTGCAGTTCGAAAGGCAGGAAAGTGTCAGCTCCTCTGATTTACAATCAGAGCAGTCTCATGTTTACGGGATGATTCAGAAAATACAGTTGTTACTGAGCTGCAGTATTTTGCAAATACAGGATAAGCCAAACTGTGGTTATTTTGTTTTGAAATGCAGAAGCTTTTGGCCATATGAAACCAATTTTATGTATGCCACTGATTCAAAATAAAATGTTTATGTATTACTTTTGGCATCAAATTATTATATTGTATCACATGGAAGAAGTCCCTCAGTTGAAACAGCTGTGCAAAGTACTCAAATTGGCTTGCTTGCTTCCTCTCTGATAAACCCCTCGCCTGCTTGGAAATTCCTATTTTTTCCAGGCCTCAGTTTGGTAGGCTTATTTGGCAATCTGTCATCTTTCACAGGCACGCACTCGCTCATTTCCTAGCAGCTGTGGACATACAAATTTCCATTAAAACCTACACAAATCCACTTAAAAGATCAGATTCAGAAGCTTCTAATCTGCTCAAGCAGGAAAGACTAACAGCAAAGCACAAGTTCTTAAGATAAATTACAGAAAGAAGATATAAATGTGACATTTACCCATCTTCTGTTCTAAAAGTTAAAAACGCATCCAGTTTTCACGATAGCACAAGCACATGTATCAAGAGTGTATCTGAAATTAATACCTGCTAGCCCTGTAATAGTGCCCCAAGACATTAAGAACAAACATTTTTCCTAAATGCAATGTTCTAAAATGAATGAACAGCAAGAAATTTGAAGTTCTGGACAAAAGATATACTTAAACCAGTTGCTCTGTAAGTAAAACCACTGTGAGAGGGCATGTGATTTGCATACAACGGGCTATATCTGGACACTGATGTAACGCAGAGCTCTCATTATTCATAAATTCGTGACAATTAGAAGCTCTGAAACAACAGTAAATGTTTAATACTGTTTCATTCCAACAGAAATACATATTTACCCAATAGAGCATGTTAAGACAGTTCTGTAGCCTATTCATGACTATGGCTAAGGCCACATAGCCTTGCTTTTAGCAGAAGTGGAAGAATTGTTTCAAGTATTGTTAGAGCGATCCCCTCCCCCTGTACTAAGATTAATGAAGTCCTTCATGCCTTTCAGAGCTACAGGAAGCTGAAATAATGACTAAAGATTCTTTGGTTATGCTTTCAGACTTGTCTGTACAACTCTCAAAACTCAGATTCTGGTAAAGTTACACTGCTTTGTCTCTGAAGGCACTACGTATCCGTAGTACAGTCTTGTCCATATTCTGATTTTCTCAGATGATAACTATTGGAGGACCAGTGGCGTAATTCCTTGGTAAAGTAGCTCAAATTTAGACAGGCATAATGAAAATACATATTGGAAGACAATTATGGAAACTGTTCCTGCATAAGGGTCTGGTTTTGCAATAGGTAGATAAGCTACTTCTCTTTGCCAGTTGCTCACGCATAATTATGTACAGTCAGTGAAGCAGATTACAAAAGTAATGGGTTTAAAAAGAAATTTATTTCCTTGTAAAATTTATTATTCATGTTTATAGACCTCTCTAGTAAAAGCTCAATACTGAGAAAAGATTGCACTTGAGGCTACTCATCAGGAGTACTACAAACAAGAAGTCCCAGTGTCACACAGACAACCATCACTTTGCCTTCCTGCACAACAGGGTAACTAGTTAGCTCATAATTGTACTTATAACTGTGGAAAGCTTCTGACTTGACCCAACACAAACCATTCCACTATTTTTTTACTAGATGAAAGCAAACAGATTTTCACTACGGTTTTCACTAAAGAAGTTGAATTGTGTTTTATATCTAGCTGCTTGCACCTGGTATCCTGCTATAAAAGGAGCCTTTGGACTTCACCTATCCTTAAAACAGAACTTGAAACTAAAGTATTAGAGAAAATATGCCTGCTACTGAGGCATGTAATTTCTTCCTTCCTCTTTATTCTAAAGCTGTTCACATTACCTACTTGATGAAAAAAGCCCAAGCAACCTGAGATGTGAGTCACACACACAACGTGGCAGATTCTTACCACAGGGACCCTTTTCTCACCAAACAGCTCTATTTGTTTTCAGTATTGTACAAAATAGCAAGATGATAGACTCAAGCATTGGAACTTGACATCAATGTGTTCCATGGACATGGCTTCATTATAAAAGCCATGAAAGAGTTCATTTAAAATATGGCAGAACACCAGAAATTTTTTTGCCACTTGCAGTTCTAGAAACCATCTTTGGCTTCTAGAACATGGCAACAAGGTCCACAAAGTTTCTTCTCCTTCCACTAAGCTATACTTTTGTTCATTCTCCTCTTCCCTTGGTCTCCAAAAGGGCAAGGGATGCTTCCTCCAGCACTACCTTCACCTCTTCAACTTGAAAGTCAAAACTGTTTATTTGCCAAAGAAAATTTTATTCATTTTCTATCACTAATACATGTTTATTTATAGAGCTCTACCAACAAAGAGGAAAATAGGAATTCATTGGACATGGCATCAGCATCATCATTACCCCAACAACCCCATTCTGCTTGAGACAAATTGAGCTATACTTAAAACTCTTAACTACTGCAAAATACCCATTTATACCAGTATGCCAAGCAGTGCTGTCAAGTGGGGACGTGCCCCAGGTCACCTGCAACCCCTGGATTTTACAGAAAACTGCTTTAAAAGCAAAAGGGTAACAATTAATCTTCTTTAAATTGCAGGAAATAGCTATTATTTAAGTTCTTGAATAAAAATACACTAAAATTTGTGGGGGATTGTGCTTTAAATATGAGTAAACGAAAAGAATGAAAATGTGAAGCAGTAAATGAAAGGGTCAGCTGTTGCACACTTCCTAAAGGGAAGAGGCAAACATCTAGCAAAGAAACACAAAATCCATTACCAGTTTTTAACCCACAACTTTGTATGAGTGGACACAGATCTTACAAAGCAGAACAGAGCCCTCTAGTACCATTATTCTTTCAGCCAAGAGACAGAACCAAGGCCTCACAAAAGTGACTTTGTACAATTTAACTGGGCTATAGCCCACAAAAACTGCTATCGCTGTCGCCCAGCGTGCTGACAGGAAATAGTTGCTGCCTTGAGCCTTGATCTACCCACGTGAAATGGAGCTTGCTGGCTGACCACAGACTGGCCTCTGTTCTCTTTGTAATTGTCAACATCTGCTCAGCAGATCTATGAATAATTTTATGACAGAAAAAAAAAAGATCTCTCCTACTGACTCCAAAGGTTGTTGGGTTTGTTTTTGTCTTTTTAAACATGTGTAATGTGACACTGAGATTAAGAGAGCCTGGTTTGCTCATTGGTTAAGATCTGAATCCTTTTGAAAGATGCCATTAAAATGGAACTCAGGGCAGGTAGGAAAAGCTAATGTTGCTGACTGGTACCTTCTAAAAGCAGGTGGCCAAGCAAGTGTTGGCAGTTGAGATAATACAGCATTTTCAAATATTGTAGGGAAGTGGAGCAGCAGTCCATTGGTATGCGCTCTGTAGTCGCTACCCTCACACAAGGCATCTGTGATTCCTCCAATTCATGCCAAGTACAACAAACCCCCACTCGAACATCTTCCTCCTGGAGAAGTGAGGGTTTAAATACACCAACAAGCACATTCAATATGACTCGATTTTCTGTTGAAAGGAGAAACACACCTGAGGATACCTTAGCAGCACTGTCACTTGAAAACTCCACTTTCCTCTTTCAAGCAAACCATCAGGGGTCCTAAGACTGTCAAGCATTTGAATTTAATTTATTTTCATTTCACAGCCACAGATTTATTTATACAATTATTTATTTTTACAGAAGAGTACCATTATGAGAGTTATGGATAAACTCTGGGGGACCTGGCCACACTACAATTTTAGACTGTCACCATGTCTGGCTGAAAAAGTAAGCAGAGAAAGCTGGAGACGCAGGGATGCATTGCCAGTGGCCTGCTGGCAGTACTCATTAGTGATGCTACTCTTCATGAGCAGTAGAAGTGGAAGAGTGGAAACAGCAATAACTAAAGAACAAATCACAAGGGGAGTGAGTATTTGCCGGTGTCATTCTCGCACAGTTTGTCAGGACTGGAACACAATGTGACAAGGCTTTCTTGACTGACTCCTGCACACAGCACAGGTAGACTATTGGCTGCATATGGAACAATAGCTTAAGTACCCAAAAATACTCACGAGGAGAAGAACAGTGAGAAGCATAAAGCTAAACATGGTCCTTTTAGTGTCATGCTGAAGTGTATGCTATAGTCAGGTCCATCACAATCACTTCTTAATCTCTCTTTTTGGCTTCTATTACAATAAAGCTGAGAATTTCCCTGCAATTTCCCCTATGTAAATGCTGAGACAGTAGATTGCTTCTTGCTAGCTTGGGTTCAGTATCACCTTTCGGGCCTGGCAGTGCTCTAAATGAAGCGTGTCAAAGCACATGAGCACATTTAGTTTAGCACTGCTTAGCAGAAATCTGTAGACTTGTAGGGTCTGGTTTCTCCCAGAAACATTAAAACTTGTTTAAACACAATTGTCACCCTGGTGACCCAATTCACCTCCTTTCCCTGAGACTTCGACTCAACAGATAGAGCATTTCACAATACAGTACTGTTTTCTCCTGCATATGAAGGTGATTACTAATCTGCTACTTTCTTGCACTCATGGGGGGTTACATTTCTTTATTAGAAACTACTAAGCAATCTGTTCCTTGCAAAATTAATGGGCTATTGAGTATGTGGTGAACTTGTGGTTCTTTGGTGAAGCACCAGGGAACAGGCAAACTTATTTGGGGGTAGAGATGAAAGAAAGTGAAGTGAGAAAGTGAAAGCTGCTGACTTCTGTCACTGCCATAACAACCAAGTACAAAAAATCTGCCATGGAAAACAGCAGAAAACTTTAGGACACAGAAAGGAAACACAGAGTGTGAGACCTGGCCATAGAGTCCCAAAGTCCCCCAAAATGACACAAAGTCAAACCAATGGGTTTCATACAAATAAAAGTCTGGCATGGATGTTCAAAATAAATTTCAACTAAGGTGTATAAAAAAAGTCAGGATCACCATTATGTGTTATTAAGCACAAACTTGGACCCTATTTTACTAGCTTTTAGCAAAGAACATGGACATGACTAGCTCTAGAGCATTCACAATCCTGCTGCAAAGGTGTTTAAAAAGGGCAGGGGGTGACAGATAGAGATGAGAATAAAGAACATGAACATTAGATGAGGCAACAATAAAACAGAGGCACACCAAGCAAATCTAGAGCAGAAGCTGTTTGTGCTAAGTGGCTATGGAAGGAGCATGTGTACAACATGCTGCAGTCTGCTTTAAAAAAACAAACACCACCACCCCAAGAAACAGCAAAGCAAAAGAAAAAGGATGTGCATCTTCAGAGTCACTGCTTAGGATTTGAACTCCCATCAGTCACATCATTCTGTTTTGTATTATACAGTAAGAGATGATCTAGATATAGAGATTACAAGGAAGATGAAAAACTAGTAGTAATACATTACATCAACTCAAAGCTCTTGCTCTTCACCATCCATCCAACAGGCTACACAAGGTATAAATGTTTTCATGTAAGAAATGGTTACGCCACAGAGACTTGTACAGATTTTAGTATAATCACAGTAGTCCTGCTCTCTAGTAGAGATGTGGTTATATTTGTATAAAATCATTACCATGAGCTATGCTGGTACAAATGTCCCTTTTCTGTAAGTGAACCCATAATATATTCTGGCATCAAATCCCTGATCAGAGAGATAAAGCAATCAAATTTCTACAAGCTTAACAGCTAAATTATAGACTGCGTACTTACTTGGCCACTAGTGGCAGAATAAACTCCACAAAGTGA
>JANHGB010043097.1:0-25884 GCA_026283785.1 Coracopsis vasa | reverse complement strand
TTTTGGAAAGCCCACATGCTGATATTTTCATGGAGTCGCATGGGCTGGTAAGCTGCCTCTCCAAGGTCTCTTCCAACACTCACAGTCCCACTGGACTTCAGCCATGCCATGTCTCTTGGCTGTTTGCCCTTTCCCCAGGTGGTGAGTAGTGGTGTCCATCCAGCTCCCCACAGCATGCAGCAGAGCTACCAGCTCATGTTCACCAGCTCGCAGCAGCGCGCCAGGCTATGAATGATCACAGGTGAAAACTGGAGGCAGTGCCATGCCGCTGCAGTAACAGCCTCCGGCATAGGGCAAAGCAGTGACCCCTCCGTGTGACAGCCCTACCAGCCAATGCTCCCAGGTGCTACAGCAGAGGGAACACGGCTCCAGGCCCAGGGCTTGGTTTCTATTACTGGCACATCACTGCTTCACCAGCACCAGCCCAGCAGGGCTGCTGAGCCCCGGAGTGGAGGGGGTGCACACTGGGAGGGTGCGCTTACCCATTGCCCTCATGGGAGATACCCAGTGCTGGACACAGATGTGGCTTCATCAGCACACAGAGATAATGAGCTCAGCAGCAGGTTAGCTACACAAAAATGAGCCCCTGGCAATGCCAGTTTTCCATGTCAAGGGGTGGTTTCATCTGGACATGATGGCAACAGTGGAGAGAAGCATGTCACCCATCCCAGCATCGCTACAAAGGCCAGCACACCCTGACACAAGGTGGGGCTGTGCTGTAACAGTACAAGCACCACTGGAGCCTCCTGCAATTGTCTTCTTCTCTTTTTTAATTTCATTTTTCAAGATGACAACACTTTAGAGGTTTATGACCAACAGGAGAATTTACTACTAAGTCATATACTGATGTAATGAAATCTAATATATGCTGTGTAATGAATTATGAGATGTTATTTAGTTTCAGGGTTTTATTACTTCAATCAGTTATGACCATATTTCCTTTTATAAGATTGCTCACTCTTTAAACATACCAGATGACTGTATAAAGAACACCTAATAAAGTCTGGAGATGTTAAAATATAAATGTTTTAATTTTTGCCATAAATTTGCTCTAATTCTACCAGTGGTGGCTTTTGCACTGGAAGTGGTGCAGTCCTTGTTAGCAGTGCAGGCCTTGGTAGTGTTGTCTCGGATCCTTTGTGGGAAGGAGCTGAGCAACACGTTTCATTAAAAAATATAGTTAGTCACCAGTGCTTACCGCTGGTGATTATACACACAAATGGAAATGCTTTTAGAAGAAAATGAAAGACAGAAAACATTGATCTGTGAAATGTCGTCTTAATATTTACCAACATAACTGCAGTAAACTGGAAGTGTTTAAGGCCATGTTGGATGGGGCTTTGAACAATCTGATCTAGTGGAAGGTGTTCCTGCCCATGGCAGGGGAGTTGGAGCTGTATTATCTTTAAGGTCCCTTCCAATTCTACCCATTCTATGATTCTACGAATATACTTGTTCTGTTTTCTACCGGTCTTCATAAGGGGAGAATCAGGCTTATGGTCTTCAGCATCAAAATCAAACATATGAATGTTCTGCCCATGCACCTTTTGGCAATCCTATTTTTCCCATATTTATGCATTGTATTTGAAAGTCATTTGGGATAACGTCACAGCAGTAAAATTACATGATTGTAAAATAAGATCAGAATCAAGTCTTTAATAAATCAGTGTTTGAGCGAGTGAAAGACTTCAACTGCTGAACAATTGCAGGAGCCAAGTGGTTGAGGGTCCCCACCATGATATGTTCTTACTGAGTGCTGAGTTCTCAAAAATTACTGTAGAACACTTTTTACAATGGTTAACAACTATGCATTAAGAGCTTGTGTCCACATTAATACAGATTGCAGCTATTGTAAGACTTTAGCATGCTGCTGCTATCTAGTAAGCCACCTGCTGTGGGCATGCAGAGGTCTCCAGCACTGCTGGTTGGGTCCTGCATGGGTGTCACCTGCCTGGAGATGGCATCTACATATAATACATCTAATTACAGGTTTTTGTTTCCTCCCCGCCTCTGCAACACGCAACACTCGCATGACTTGCTCAACCTGACTGAAGTCCCCACTGCCTCGTAGCAAGGACTCACTCTCTCCTGCATCAGGCTGGGTATTTCTGCCCAGGCCAGGTGCTGGTCCTGACCTGAGGGCAAGGTACCATTGCAAAGCTACTGCAGTGAAGTGATAGAGCAGGAAACAGTCCTCTCTTTCTGCAAACTGTTGTTACAGGGGCCTAATTAGCAATCTGTTCCATATGAGACCTTGAAAACAATCTTAGCAGCAGAGTATGTGTTTCTGCTGTGCTCAGACAAGTGCAGGACTTTGGTGCTGGGCTCGCTGTGAAACCAGCCTGTGGTGCACTAGGCTGGGTGGCTGAGCTGCTGCATCCATGTGAGAGGGGTGGGCTGTCAGGAAAGGACCTGGTAGACCTGAGCACGTAGACGTTTCTCTGGCCATCTTCAGAGGAGGGACAACTGCCTTCTCATTACAATTTAATTTAGAATTTGCAGCAACCAGAAATATTTTCAGCATATTTAACCTGCCTTGACTGTGGCTACCGCCTGTATCATGGCCCAAGTATGACTTTGTTTGGAGTGATGATCCCTGCTGCTCTATTGCTTGCAGCGGAAAGATAGAAGGCAGTTTGGCAGAAGTACCCTCCCCGTCCCAGCCACCAAGCCTTGTTTCCTGATCAGCCTGTGCCTCGTTTAAGCTGTGGTTAGTATTGCTGCCATCTGTACACCCCTCCTTCTAGTTCCACAAGGCAGGATGTCATTGCAGCACAGTCCCTCCGGACAGCTGTTTGTCAAGTGAATAGTATTATTCTTTAATTGTACGTACATGAAGATGCTGTAGTTCTAGTATTTATTCAATTATTGATAGAGATACTAACAGCAATGACTCATCTTGCTTCTCCAGTCTATTAATATCTCTATCACTAATTGGATAAATTTTAGGAGAAGAATTACAGCAAGTAATGAAATAAAGACTTTACTATTCACAAATCTAGGATAATAATTCGGCCAAAGAGAATCATACATCAAATAAATGGCCAAGTGTACTTAAAAAGTGTCTTTGTACAGTAACAAGGCACAATTTAATCCCATTAAGAAAACGTTGGCAGTGGCTCTGTGGGAACATGCCGCTGAACCGTCCTGCTGTAACCATGGATGTAGGAAGAGCTGAGACAAAGCAGAGTACTCAGTTTGACATGTCTTTGCCCTTTAGGTCCTTAATGATGCAATGAATTACTAAAACATTTCATATTGTTTAGCTGCAGAAACTGTCTTATACGCAGAAGCTAACTGATAATGTGCTGGCTGAATGTGCCCCATCTGCTGCTTCATATGCAAACTTTATTTGCATCTTCATAAAACACAGATTTCTGAGCTACCTCAATAGAGCAAGTCCACATATTTTTTCAATCTGCAAGAAACAAAATCTTTTCTCCATATATCTTACTCAAAGGATAAAGACAGGTAGGTTAGTTTCTCAGTAACCAAAAATTTAAGAAAAACATTGGGATTTTTTTTTCAGGTTTTATTTTTCAACAGGGTTACCCTGGTTTACTTTGTCCACAGTATTTTCAGTAGGATCTGGAGTATTTTTCTTTTCTCTTGTACTTTTCTCTTGTCTCTTTCACTTGTATGTGGCACTCAGCTGCCAAAACAATTGACTTCTCTTATTTGTAATTAAGAAGGATTTAATATTTACCATAGAAGTGATAATATGGCTAGATGCATTTCTCATGGCCACATATTATATCCTTGGAGTTTTAGCTATAGATCTTGGGAAAAAATCCTATGTGGATAGTTTAAAGCATTAGATTTTCAAGATGAAATCACAGCTCATTCAGTATAACATAAGACCATCACCATGCTGGGGGATCAGCATGATGGGGGTCCACTGATGTGGAGTGCTCCCCACTTCTCTGCAGCTCAGCAGGGTGCTGTTACTGCTCCTTCCCACACACGCAGCTTTCTTCAGAGCAATTGGTGTTGCATCTCCCCAATTTCTGTAAGTGCAGAAGGAGAATGGGTGTTTTGAGTGTTATTAAAATAAGCAAACAGTGCAAGTCAGAGGTACCAATATTCAGTGCTGTCTACCTACTCTCTAAGAAGGTCTTTCCCTTAAAATGTCAGCTGTGTGTTTTTCCTTCGCTGTTACTTGCAATATCATGGTATTGTGGGATGAATTACTTGACAGAGTTTTATGTCTCTTTGTACTGTAAGAGCTTCTAGAAGAATTCAGACTGACAGTTCCTACAGTAAAGCATGAGCAAATATATTTGAATAGTCCACGTGTTTTATAGTGCAAGGTCAGAGAGTACACACACATCACAGGCTACAATGAGGAATAAGAGGGTAACTATAGATATACGCACAACACACAAGCATGACTGATTATTTTTTTAGCTCTTGATCCATCCTCTGGCATTTGCTGCCAAACTGAAAGAAGAAAAAATGCTGTTCCCTTTCTGTATGACTACATAACAAGGTTTAGAAACCAAGGAAAGCAAACAGCATGGTCCATGGCAATAGGATAGCCCCATTTTTCTTGCATGAGTTGCAGAGCTAAGGAACTGGTACGGATGCTCAAAGGGGCTATATTCCTGTGCCAGCATCCCCATAGCCACAGCCAGGATGAGGTGGTTTCCAGTGGGTTTTCTTTGAGGAGCAGAGGAGCAGGGTGGCTCACTGGGTTGATGTCCCCTAGGTGGGCTCAGCACCAGTGCTGGCTCCTAAGTGTCTCTCTGCTGCCGACAACCTCATGCTGATGCCTTAAGGGCAGCTTGTTGACAGCAGAAGCAATATGACAAAAATCAGGTAGGCAAGAGGGATTAAAATATGTACAATTGTGCAGAATTTTTTAGTTTCAATTACATGAGTCAGGAGCTAGTGAAGTGTTTGAAGACCTGGAAATAATTCCAATTTGTCATATCAGGAGTCTTCTTCCCAGAAAAGGCTGTGGAAGCAGAGGCAAGTGCACCATATGGAGAGCAGATGTCTCAAGGGAGCTGAAAAGAAGATGCTTTGCTAGTACTAAAAATATTCAGTACGAAGAGGTGATAACAAGTGCTTCTAAAGAAGAAGCAATTATTTATCATCGAGTAGACAATTCTTACTGTTTCCTAGAACACAAACCTATATGCTCAAATAATCTTGGGCTGTCGCAGTGCAGAGGCACTGATTCACAGCCTGGGGCAGAAGATATAATAGTAAGCAGATTGCACATCTTGTTTAACCATCTGCTTTTTAAAGCATGTTTTACCACAGGCTATATCACATTGAAAAAAGGTAGTGAAACAGGAAGACAATGAGTTACTGATCTACAATTGGTTTAATGTACAAGCAGTATGCTTGCCTTTGCCATTTGTAGCTTTGATGTTTTATATTTTAGCTCTCTAGTTAGGAACTGTGTCATGCAGAAAGACTCAGTTTATAACGTCAGTACTGTGGTGTTAGATGGTTCTTGTAAGAGCCACCTCTGAGTACCAAACCTGCTTAAACACACAGGAATGAGGTTTCAGAGAAGAAATTCATAGCTGCTTTCAGGTGCTTTATGAGATGTGTAAAAGAAGGATCCAACTGAGTGAGGAAGCTCAAGGACAGCTCGAATTTAAGTGGAGCTCTGCAATGTCTTGCTCTATAAGCAAAGACACGCAGCTGTGGCTAATGCCTATGTAAGTACCAGCCACCACATGCTCATGTTACTCATGTCCCAGGTAGATGTTTGTATTTTCCTCCTGCCAGAGCTGCTCTCCTTCCCAAGCAGCAAACCAAGAGCTATTGACACAACTCCCTCAGCTCCTGCAAAACAGCAGCAAATTGCTGCAGGGAAAGATAAAGCATCACTACAAGGTAGGCCATGAGGTTTATGGTGTGGTGCTGAGGTGAGACAAGCTGTAATAAACTGTCTCTAACAGATGTTCATTTAATCTGTTCTTAAAAACCTCTAATGACTGCACTCACCCAGCTCACAAAAGCAGCTTGCTCCTGAGCTTATTCTTGACCATAATTTGGAAGTTTGTCCTCATATCTAATCTAAATCTCCCTTGCTTCCAGTTAAACCTGCTATTCTTTGTCTCACTCTCTGTAGACATCAAGGCAATAGATTTTCATCCTCTTTACAGTAATCTTTGAAGGCTGCTCCCTCTAGACCCATCCATCTTCTCTTCACTAGACTAAACAACCCCAAGCTCTTTCAACCTTTCCTCACAGGCCAGGTTTTATAAACCTCTTAACACCCTTGTCAGTCTCTCAAGGCTTTCTGTTTCACTCACACAGTTCTTGGTATCACACTGAAAAAGGGTAAGGAAATCAGAAGACAACAGGTTAGTGGTGTACAACTGGTTTGATGTACAAAGCAATATGGTTGCATTCAAGACAATGCCCAGTGCTGGACACAGCATGTGAGCTGAGAAGTTCCCAGCCCTTGGCTTTCCTGTCCCCATGCATGCACTCATAGATGTCACTGTGGTCAGTCTGTGCTTACTCCCAGGTCCCTTCTGCTGTCTGGTCAGTCATCCCCTGTTTCAATACAAGTCCTTTTGACCTCCTTGCACTATGCACATGTCTCACTTCGGTTCCATTTGTTGATTCTGGAAAACCTCTCTGATTTTTCATAGCTATTTTGAATTTTAATCCTGGGCCCCAATATGCTTGCAATCCTTCTGGCTTAGCGTGATGGGCTGATTTTATAACCATACTTTATTCCATTATCCGAGTTACTAATGAAAATATCAAACAGAAACAGGCCCATAACAGACCCTGGGTGACCCCATTAGAAATGAATTTTCAGTTTGATGTCAAACTGTGGTAAGTTCAGCACATTTTTCAACCATTTCATCTAATGATTTCATCTGGCCTGTATTTCCTTAACTGGCCATATAAGAACGTCATTGGGGATGCATTCAAATGCCCCACTGTAGTCAAGGTGCATATTGCTGCTCCCTGCTGTCACCAAAACAGAGGAAACATCTTTGTTCTTCTGAATGAGATTTGCCTTGGTGATGCCATGCCAGGCCGTGAGGAGGAGGAGGACTCCTGCCAAACCAGTTGCAAAGCATTAGTTGGGGTCAGGAAAACTTTTGGCAACTGCTATTTTAAAACTGTAAAAAAAAACGTTGTTAAATTCAGTGTTTCTTACTGCTGATAAATGCTGGAGTCTGTAATGATCATGAGCATGTAATGCTACTACTAAGCACCCAAAGAAACAGCTAAGAAGGGAAGGAAGAGAGCAAGGCAGCGTCCCACACAGGCAGCAGCCTGTCCGAAGGCTCCTTCTCTCATCCTGCGTCTGCACCTGAGTTCACCCATAGTCTCTTCGAAACCAAAAAACAAACCTCTGGTAGCCAGCAGTGAGAGCAGCAGCACCACAGCCCTGGAAAGGCTGAGGGATGTCACACTGTTGTCATTTCAACGTAAAAATCACCCTCCTTGATTCAAGACAGGATTAATATTTCCATGTAGCCCTTACAGTGAGTTCAGGAAATGGCAAGACATTGTTTTACCCAGACTAAGAACTTGACTGTTAAAGAGAAGGAAGGCTTAGGGAAGCCTCCTTCAGTGGAGCATTCCCCAGAGGGAGGAGAACCATCCTCTTGGGAAAGCGTGGGAGAAGGCTGCCTGTGCTCCTCAGGCACAAGGTTAAAGGAGATGCTCCAGGAGTGACAGGAACTTGTTATTCATCATAAACAATTTTTAATAAACGATTAAAAATAGTTTTTAATACACATTTTGGTTGCCCACAGCTGGGTGTGCACTGGGTGCCACAGGAGCCTCTGCAGTCACAGGATCCAGGGCAGAGCCTTTTGTGCTGGTAGCTCTGGGCTATGTATGTTGCACCTTTACATTCAATTTGATACTGCCTTTAGTCTGCTGGCCCCCTGCCAGCACAGCTGCAGAGAAGTTGGGGAAATTTGCCATAATATGCTTGGGAATTCTTGTGGAAAGCAAGTTTCACCTACTGCAGCGGAGGTGGATAGGTTTAAGGGGTTTGGGTTTCTTTTTGTCCTGAAATGCTCATCCTCACTTAAAATCAGAAGTAAGGTGGGGTTTAACATTAAAATATTCCATCTTAAGCATACAGAACCACTGGAAATTAGTGTTTCAGACAGTTTGGAAAGTGTACTAACTCATGTCCCAGAATAAAACCTGCAGAAGCAAAACACTACTTTAACCAGGATCCAGTCGAGGTTGCTAACACCAGTGAAAATGATGCTCTCAACCCTGATTTGGGGTTCAAAAAGCATGGAGGTATGTGTCCCAGCCACTGCTCATCCAGCAGCACAACCCCAGCCTGCTGTGGGGCTTTGGGCAGCTTTGCCCACACGCTGCCTGGCTGGCAGCCAGCCTTCCCCTGCCTTCAAGCAGTGAAATCCCAGCACAAAATCTCCGCTGGCACTAAGTGCCACAGCTGCTGCACCCTTCAACTGCAAGAGGGTTTTATCAAGCCTAGAAGAAGACAATTGCAAGGGCATGAACAATTAAAGATAGAGACACAGCGGACCTTTATCTTTTTCCGATCAGGAAAAGCATAAGTGATGTTTTAGTTTTTCAAGAATTCAGCGTTTTGCTGCAGCAGGGTGGTCACTGTGCTTTGGACTGCAGCCCAGCCAAACAGAATGGAGCTTTTCATCAGTTAAAATCCAAGAAGGGAATAATGATCTCAGAGTTTTGTATTTATCATTGGATTTGCCCTGCTGACCCATCTAAGGAAAGGCAATGGCTTGAAACAGTTTTCACAAGGCCAAGATCTAAATGGCTGCACTAAGAATTAATTTTATCCTGGGGTTTTTTCCCTTTTTTTTTTTTTTTCCAGATATACGTATTTCTGTCATGTTTGGATAAATCCTACCCCCCTAGTTCCCTCAGAATGGTCAATGCAGCTCTCCATACTCTGAAAGTCTATGCTGGACCAAAGGTGTCACTATCTTGGCAATGACTCGCACAGCCCCAAATGGGACTATACGGAGTTATGTGGAGTTATGTGTGATTCAGCAGCAACAAGTGTGAAAAGACTTGCTGCTGGTGCTCACCCTTTGTCAACCTTTTCGTATTTCTGGCGCTCATTGTGAGCATTGCTGGCTGCAGATATCTAAAGAGCAAAAAGACCAAGTGCTGCAGTTTGCTTTTTTATTTATTTATTTCATTTAGCATTTTTCCTTCCTCTTTGTTCATTTAAACAGATATTTAATACTTACGGACATGAAGAGCTTCCTCTGTCCCTCTCAGCACCAGTATGGCCATTCTGTTCTCCCAGCAAGCATCAGGCAGTGATGAGCAACACTTCCTGTCTCAGCAGCCCTTCTCTTTGGGGTAGACACATTTCCCCCTTACCCAACAAAACATGTGGCTTTTGAATGGTGAAAGAACAGGGGTTTTCCATCATGTGATTCAAGCATGTTCAGTGTGGTGGGGCACAAGCACTGTCTGAAGTGATGGGATGTATTACATGTTCCTCTCTACAAGCTGCCCTATGCCACGAGACCTCTGTATTTTTGTCAGAAGGATATATGTGCTACAAAATCCCTTTATGCCTGCTATGTCTTGAAGCCCCATGTGTCTTCCTTCTAATAAAATCCTTCCGATATGAAATAGGAGCAAGACCTAGGCTACCTAATACTCAACTGAATTGGGACTTGAAGCTCAAAAATCCACCTAGATCCTAGGCTGTGATTTAGTCTATAGGGTTTTCTCCTCCTGGGAAAAATGCCTACATTCTTTGGGGACTTCCCAGGTCCCTGGCACCTAACTTCTGCCATCCATGCACCCATCAGGCATGATGGTAACTGTTAAGTGATGTTAATTTGGTGGCGGGTGAAGGTTTTCAGAGATCCAAAACCACCTCGACAGGCAGCATTACTTCACATTTGTGTTGGCTGCCTGGGCAGAGCTGCCAATGATTAAACAGAGGGAGACTGTTTTACCAGTTGAAGATGGTCTCTGCAGGTTCCCTGTGAATAGCACTGCTTCCTGCTTAATCCAGAGCTGAATTCACTTTCAAATGAAAGCAAATTCTCCTACAGTTCTGACACCGAAAGAAATCACATGCTTGAAGACAAAGGATACGTACATTTAATTTTATTCTGCTTCCCCACAGCATTCATGATCACTGGTGGAAATTCTTTTTTTCCTGTGCACAGTCTTTCTGGGGGTTTTTTTCTGTTTATTTGTCCTGATTCAGAGCTAACAGCTGGTTTTACCTATGAGAACCAGCTCACAGACGCACTTCAGGATATAAAGCACATTTATGATAAGACACCTGATAAATCCCTTTACGTTCTGTATCTTTCCTGTAAAGCTGGGGGTGGAAGGGTGAAGGAGGAGAAAAGACCTGCTTTAGCATGATGTCATAGCTGTTGGGCACATCTGCCCCAAATTAAATTACCATCTAAAGGGCTTATTTTCCAAACATATTTCTTTTCGGCTTGGAAGGAGACATAAAGCAGTGTATCCCTTCAGTTTGCATTTGGGGAGTCTCTGAAAATTTGGGATCACCCTTCAATGTATGCCAGCAAGATTTACTAGTGCTGAGTCTCTCAGGTGATGATGCTGTACAAGTTGCATGAAAAATGAATCTTTCCCAGTTCCTTGATTAAGCTGTGACTCATAATAAATCTTCCATAGACATCAAGCCTGTCTGGCTAAAAGCATGAGGGACCTTTGCAAAGCCCTCTAAGAAGGTGTGAGAAAGGGATCTCACCTGGAAGAAGAAAACTTGCAAAAGTGAATCTATTTGAGTTTTAAAATATCTGTTCTCCATCTTTCACAGCAAACCATGTGTATGCCAGAGTTTGAAGACAAAAATGCAAAAGGTGTGGAAGTAAACAACGTTCAAACACACCAAGGACAAAACACTTGCAAATAAGCTGCTTTTTCTACTGAAATACAAAAAAACCCACAACCAAATAAAATAAAGCAAAACAAAACTAAATAATAGGAAAAAGAAAATAAGAAAATGCAAGAAAATTATTTTTTAATACATTCTATGTGATCTTTCCCTGTGAATGCACTCAAACTGAATGGCTTCAGGTGACAGAGAAGTGCTGCACCAGACAAAAACCTCCTCCTCTTGCTGCCCACTAGTACAAAGTGCAAGTGCCCCAATGTGTTCATCATGCCAAAGCCTCATGTTTCAAGTGAGCCACCTCTTTTGCCTTTGGCATCTGTGCCTGAGCAGACCCAGCCTGTGACAAAGCTGCACACATGTGGCATAGCCGGGCAGCAACCTCAATGCTGAAGGCAATCACACTGGCATCATTTTATAGGAGCTCCCCTAAAATTCATGAACCTGTATTTTGTTCATGGTAATTACTTAACAATGGAGTAAAAATGCTCCAAAATATCTCTTTCAAGGCACCTGACAAATAACATCCAAACACAGCAAAGCTTTTCAGCCCATTTAGAAACCATGGCCCTGGTTTTGTGCTAATGTAAACCAGCACAGTTGGTGGAGTTATGCTGATTTACACCAGCTGAGGAACTGTTCCTGTATTTTCACCTGGTTCATGAAGATTTATGTACTAATTCTCTGCAAAACATTACAATGAAAAAAAAAGAATTGCCTACCTGGGTCCACAAGCCCTATTTCAAGTAAGTTATCTCAGCCTTGCTGGATCAGATCTTACTGAGAGGACGATACATCCAGGGCTGTCATGTAAATCATTTCCTTTTGAATACTTATGTCTAATCAACTTCAGACCTTGTTTTGGACACATTGTGTGTTTCATAAGCTGAAGAACTCTCTCTGATGAAATCCTTGCCTCCTGACCCCAAAATACATCTGAACAAAATTGTCCCATCAGGAGTTCAGATAATTGCTTGGCCTTTCCTGTCAGTCATAAACCAGACCAATCCAACTTTTTTGGACACTTCCCCACACTTTAATGTGCTTTTCAAACGTATTCCACACAGCATAACAGAATAGGAATGGTTGCTTTTATAAATGTGTGGTACTTTATATGCTTAAGCAAAGAAATCAGAGACTCTTTCTGCTGGTGCCATATGTATCATTGTGTGATAAAAATTTACCAGCATGTAGTTCTGCAATTACTATTCTTACAGCTCCATTAGTCTTAAATCTTATTTATGTACTATGGGCTTTTTTCTTTCACTGGAACTCCCAGGCTCTCCCCTTTCTTGTGCCAAAGCTTACAAAGCACCAAGTGGTCCATACACAATTTGAAGACTTGATCTTGGTCTTTTTCATGAGTATGTTTCAGAGCGATGACTTTCTGCTCCACCTGACAAACTCGTTCAGGGTCCACAGCTCTTTGAATCTAATAGAGGTGGCTGGTAGCTGACACAGCAGGACACCAGCACCAAGTAAGGTTGGCTCTTGCCTCCTGGCCACAGCATCCACCCCGTCGGGATGCAGCTTACAATAAGGAGAAGCCAAAGTCCTGGTCAGGGGCCAAGCTGGAATACTGCCCAAGCATTGCAGGGGGCAGCAGTGCCTGCATGGAAAACATGGCATGGACTCAGCAAAGGCCGGTGGAAAGTTCTCCATTGACTGCTGAGGGGACCATGATTTCCTGCCGCCAGCTCTCCCTGACAGCCAGTGGGTGTGTGCAGGAGAGCTTGGGGAGGTGAGGAAGGTTTGCTGGAGGAAGCCCGACACGATCTCTGCTAGTGAATGACAAGCCACCCGTGCACTTGGGCAGTGCTAAACCCTGAACAATGAGAGGTATTGCAAATACTCAGACATCACAGACAGGGTTTACAGAGATCACCGTCTCCAGTTGAAAGCCTGGGAATTCTTCAAGGAGAAGGTGTGGTCTGGGGCAGCGTATGTGAGCCAAGAGCTTTCCAAGTGCCTCTGCAGCTCTCAACATCTGATAGGAAGATTAAGTTCATGGGCAAACACATTATGGAAGTGGAAAACAGGCTGTTACATTGATCAGTGAGTTGAAAGGACAAAATGCATGTGAATATTAGAAAAGAAAATTCATTAAAAGGCGATTCTACATCATGAAGAAATCTTTCCATGGAGTGGAAAGCAGGAACCCGCAGGGCTTGGGTGCCACAGAGGTACCTCTCCTGCACCTGAGTCCTGGCTGTGTGAGCAGAGGTGCAGAGCCATATGTGTCACCCCACAGACTGTTAAGATGCTAAGCCTGTGTATCTCATGGCTCCTGTGGACAGACAGGCTCCACTAGACATCACCATGTCCGTCTGACATATTAAGCCTCTTGGTGGTTTGCTGGAAGTCATTACTACCTAGCAGGGGTGACAAAACTGAATATAAGTGACTCTATCTGCCACAATTTAGAGTTTAGCACTTTACACCCTCAACAAAGAGTAATTTGGAAGCACAAGTGGTATTTCTGACACTGGTGAGTTACACACACGGCAGGGTTTTGGCTCCAGCACAGCCTCATGAGCGCATTGCTTATGGGTTTCAGATCTGTATGTGTTACAGAACCGCTCCTGAAGCTCACTCTGGCATTATCATTTTGCAGTGTACCTTTGTGAGCCTGTAATCTCTGGCAGAGCTCTTGCAGGGTTTATAAGCTGTCCTTTGACAAAAAATCATGAATCCTCACAAAATTTGTGTTCTCTGCAAAAGCATCTGCAGGAAAGGTCACAGAAGCCCCTTGGGTAGCTGTTGCATCCATCAGGCTGATGATGCCCATTGACCAGAACATACTGAGCTGCTGTTCCCCAAACTTTTCCCTATTTCAGGATTTATGCCAAGTGTAGGAAAATAACTTGAATTTTCATAGCCCTGCATGTCTTGTTTTCATTGTTGTAAGAAAAGCTCCCTGCATTCCCCTGCACTGTGAATGGCTTGTGTGATTTCCAGGTTGGATGCCTGCTGTTTCAACATTTACTTTCTTGTTTCCTCACCTTGGAAGCTCTCAGTAGCTGCTTCATATCTCTGCTGCCATCCCTGCTTGATCCCCGCAGCATGCAAGGCAAGTGTCACACGGAAAAAAGGTCTCTGAGCTGCTTCTCTGAGCACACAGAGCAAATGAACACAGAAATGAGGTCAGAGATTTCCATGAAGTTGGGGCGCTTCAGCAGTTCAGCTTCATATACTGCCCCATCCAAGGAAATACAAACAAGACTTTGTACAGGGGCATGTAGTGATAGGATGAGGGAGAATGGGTTTAAACTGAAAGAGAGGAGATTGAGATTAGATATTACGAAGAAATTCTTCATTGTGAGGGTGGTGAGACACTGGCACAGGTTGCCCAGAGAAGCTGTGTCTGCCCCATCCCTGGCAGTCTTCAAGTCCTGGTTGGACGGTGCCTTGAAGCAACCTGGTCTAGTAGGTGTCCCTGCCTGTACCAGGGAGGGTGGAACCGGATGAGCTTTAAGGTCCCTTCCAACCCAAACCATTCTGTGATTCTATGAAGATTAAGCAAGCCGCCCTCTAAAAGACCTGTGTGACTGCCACAGGGGCACTCAGGAGACACTCAGAATAGCGTGTGTGTCTTTGTGCATCAGAGCTCACTCTGGGATCAGCGGGATCACGGCACCCGCAGGGCTGTGGCCGGGGCTTCCCCCAGTATCCCCGCATGCTCAAGAGCTGGGTTCGGCCCCGTAGCAGGGCGGTGGCGCGGCTCTCTCTGGTCGCCAGGTGGCGCCGTCGCCCAAGCCACGGCGCGGCAGCACTGGAGCGTGAATGATGCGGAGCCAGGAACCGGGAGTTTGACGACAGGGGAAGGGAAAGCGAAGGGAAGGCAAGAGAAGTGAAAGTGAAGAGAAGGCAAGGCAAGGGAAGGCAACGGAAGGCAACAGAAGGGAATCCCAGACTGGTCTGAGTTGGAAGGGACCTTAAAGCTCATCCAGTTCCAACTGCCCTGCCATGGCCAGGGACACCTCCCACTAGAGCAGGTTGCTCCAAGCCCCATCCATCCAGGACTTGAACACTGCCAGGGATGGGGCAGCCACAGCTTCTCCAGACACCCTGTGCCAGTGCCTCACCACCTTCACAGTGACTGGTTCTTGTTTTCAACAGAGCACATCCCCCAGGAGGATGTATTGACAGCCTGTGTGGGTTTATCACTTGGGTACTGTGAGTCCCTTTTGAGAGATGCGTGGAGGAACACAGTGATTTTCCCAAGGACCCCCTGGGGTACCATTTTCTCTTGGAATGGAAGTAAAAGCCTTCTCACTGCCCCGTGCCCCACACTAGTCTCTAAAATATATCACATAGTTCAACCCCTGTGGTTTGCTCCTACTGTGAACTGGTCTTCTACAGATGACACGCTTCTTGGTTTTTCATCCTGATCATTTCATCCTGTGCTGTTGGCTCTGAACTCCCATCTCTGCTCAAGACACTTGCAGCAGCTTCACAGTACCATTTAGTAACATCTCACTTAAGTCCAGAGGCATTTGGTACTGCAGCCAGCACACAATTCAGAAGTCCATCACAGTCCAGACAAGTTCTCCCAAATTCAGAGATCAGATCCCTGTCCCAGCTCTCTGTAGTCTCTGAGTCCACCCAGCATTTCAGTGCCCACCAGTGTATGTCTCCACAGCTCACTGCTTTGGGCACTGCCAGGTCTCCCCGTGGGGTGCTCCACTCCCTTTCCAGGCACCTGGGCAAAGGGCAGCCCATGACATTTTCCAGTCAGCATCTGCTGTTTGTTTTGGCCCTCCTACAGGTGTTTCCAAATTACTTTTGTGGGAGAAACATGGAAAACAAGATTCAGGGCGACCTGCTGAAGGAACTGGAAGACTGAAGGTGAAAACTCCCCAGACTGACTTCTGCTTTTTGCAGCTTTGGTGCTCCATCCTGCCTTGCTCTGAGCCCTGGTAAAAGCGTGCAGCATTGAGTCCTGTGGGAGAGGCAAAGCCCATCCACAGTTCTCAGAACTACTTAGGAGTTTATCCAGAACCCAACCTCTGCTCTGGGAAACCTGTGACTTCATAGACAAGTGGGGTTTGGACAGGCTGAAAACTAAGCAAGAGCAGCAGATTTCCTTTGGATGTGTGGATGCTGTTGTAGGTTTCATGAGGCATCAGTAAATGAAAAATGGAGTTATTTAGTAAACAAACATTCACATGTAAGCACTGGAAGGTGAAGTCACAAGTTTGGAGTTGGTTTGCATAAAATGCAAACAGACACAGAAGTGAAAACAAATGGAGGAAACATACATGTCTGTAAGACTGCCTGAGCAAAGCCGTGTAAGTCAGACTGAGAGACATCAAACTTGCTCAGGCTGAATAACATCTTATTACTCCTTGAATGAGTAAGGCGGTCCTTGATGGAGCTATCAAGGAAGATGATTCCAGTAAGTCATGTACAATTCTGGACTTGTTTTCTAAACATATGTATTAATATTTGTTTTGCTTTGTTTTGTTTTGTTTAAAAAAACCAAAAACATTATGTTATTTTTGGCCAATGCTTTCCTTTTCTATAGCTCTGATAAAGCTCAGTCTGTACAATGTTTCTTCAGCAAGCATTGACATTACCAAGAATAAAGCAAAAGAAATGTATATAAAGGAAAACTGCAACTGTGATTAGATGTGGTGAAATAGAAGATGCCCAGCCAAACAGTAAAGTGTTCCTATTGACTTACCAGAGAAATTGTTCCTTTTGCTGAAGAACTACTGTGGGATTTCAGGCACAAATGAGTCTTGATGAATTTTGAGCCAACATTTGATGTCAATTAATTATTTCATAAGTACTGAAAACTGTATGCTGGGGAAGTCTCCCCGTAATGTGCATTTCTCTGGTTTCCATTCCTTGTCATGCTGCTGTTGGGGATATTGAACACCTCCTGTGTGGAATCCCTGCCCCGAGAAAGGGATGGTGTCAGCAGAGCACAGGCAGTGCTGAGATTTATAGAGAAGTAAAGACAACTTCTGATACTAAGAAAAGAAAGCTGAGCTGGATGAAGAGCTTGCTCGAGTAAAACGAAGCTTCTCCCCATCACCACCATCACCTTCTCTCTCTTCCTTTCTTAACAGAAAAGAAAAACGTAAAATCCCCACTGAATGCATTCAGCTGTTAAAATTTTATGATACTGAGATCCCCAGTTGTCACGAGCACTTCATGTAGTTTAATATGCAGTCGTATTCTTTTCAGTTTCATTTTCTTCCCCAGCTTCAGTTAATAAAACACCTTTCAGACAGCCTGTTCTTAGCAGTTACAAAGTGCCTGGTCTTCTTTTAGAAAGAGGAGAAATGTGTGCAGCTTTAAGAACTAATTTGTATACACACACCCGGGCTGTCACCTGTGGGATACCTTCACATACACAGAAGTGAAACTGCAACCATAATTCCTATTAGCATCAGTGAGAGCACTATTTGCATGTTTCCCTGTGAGAAGGAGACATGGGCTGAGCGGAAGCAGCTTTTCTCTGATCACCACAGACCAGCCCTGCCATAAAAAGGTCGACCCTCTGCCCCAGCCAAGACTCCCCTTGCCTGCAGATGGCTTTGGGCTCAGGCCCAAAATGAATAAATCTCTCTGGACTTTGGAAATTCAGAGGCAAAACAGCACCTCCCGAAGTATTGCACATTCATTCTCTGTTTCATCTGCAGCGAGCACGGGGATTGTTATCTACACTGTTTGTACACTTCCAGCTTGGCTTTCCTAAAGGACTTTTCTGTTGCTTGATTGGCATAGATAAAACATCCAGGACAAAAGCAATGCCCACGTTTTCTGCTTCTAAATGCACCAACACATTTAGTCTGCTGTCGATAACGGTTTGCTCCTGCCTTGCTGGCGTTTGCCCACACCAGCTGCCCTGCACATGTGGTGGTGGGAGGGACAGGGGTGTGATTCCCTGTGCCAGGGCAGTGTTGGCATTGGCAGGGAGGAGTGACTCTGACATCCACTTCTGCTGTGGAGCTCTTTGTTTGCTACTGCACACTGGCATTGCTCTGGCTTGCTACCACAACTCCCATGTACAGAAAAAACCCATCCTACATTAAGAAAGAATAAGTGTACACATTGGTAGCTCACGGATCAGGCTAGCTGGTTTAATTAATCTCAGAACAAGCATTCAAAATAAGGAGATCCAGAATTATGATTAAGCTGGAAAAAAAAAAGAAAAGAAAAAGAAACAAACCCCAAAACACACTATGGGTGAGAGGTTTTTGCTGTGCCCTGACTAGTGAAATTCTTCTTTTTCAGCCTTGGCGTTCCTTTGTATTGCTCTCTTGCCTTTGTGGTGTTGAAAATCGTCTGGGAAATCTATTTAATGATGCAGTTTTATGTAAAAGATAACCACATTACTGAACTAAATATAAAGCAGTCAGAGGAACTGAAAATAAACCGGTTTGGTTTCCTAAGAGGTAGCACTGATAAACATTTTGGTCAGCCAATGCATTTTGTGGACAATGTTTAAGGAAACATTAGCTGCTAACATGCTTAGCTAGAGGAAGCTTTATACTCCCTGTGCCAGTATTTACAGTCACAATTTATTAGGAAGCCTCTAACAATAACATCTTACTGCTTGTTTAATCATCTTTTACTCGGCAAAATAATGGAGTTAATTTGGGTCTGAGAAAGGATGTGGACGCCACGGCTGGCTCGGGCTGGGCACCACAGCTCTGTGTGCCAGGGAAGCTCTCCGTGGTGTGGGGCTGTGTGCCGCAGCACTGGCCCCTGTTTCCCCGGGGAAAGTGAGCGTCTTCCCTTTGCTGTGCTTGTCTCTCATCCTGGACCAGGGGTAGGAAATTGGCTTTTTAAAATTACGGAGATTTTAAAATGCAAAAATAGAATGCAAAGGGAAAGGGTCACTGGCAGTGTGTGGGGATGTTTTCTGAGGTGGACCTGAATTCACACTGAGGGTACCCCTCTGTTTAGTAGGGAAGGTTTAGCTGACAGCTAGCATTCTGATATGAAACCACAGTCAGCCTGCCTTTTCCTCTCCTTCCTTGATTGCATCCTCCTTCTCTCTATGCATTTCACTCCCTCCTTAATGAACCCAGCAACAACAACAAAAAAGAACAGGGGGGAAAATGTGCGACTAACATGACAGCTGTGACCATCACACAGTTCAGTCTGTGCCTCCTCTTTCCCTACCACTGTCTTCAAGCATAACCTCCATAAACCAGAGAATGTCTGCAGCCTGAGGACTGCTGCAGCACGGCTCCTTCCAACACCAAAGTGTTGACAAGAGTCAACATGAATTTTGGACTTCCCAGGATCTGGTTTCCTTTGCCAAAGGCTGCTAAACTGGTACCCCCTGGTTTGGGTCTGTATGCAACAAGACTCCTAAAGGGGTTTCTTTAGTGGAAACGGTTATAGATCCTTGCCTAGGAAGGCAGTAAACAACACCCATGGGCTCAGCAGGGCTGGCACTGGCAGACTGCTTTGAAATGAATAAATACAAGGGAAAAATAAATTTTCCCTACTAAGAAAAAAGTTAAATATCAGTGGGATGGTGGGAAGCAGCCCCTGTCCTGAGGTGTTTGCAGCTGAAACAAGGAATGATGTAGAAACAGCATCAAGGAGAGATGGAGTGACACTCCTGGGGTAGTATGAATACAGATGAGATTGGTACCCGCACCTCTGGGGTCTCAGGTAAGTTATTCATCTGCATCCTGACACAGGTAGCAGGACAGTAACTGATATGCCTTAAAGTCATCTCAGGGCCCGTGAGAAAACCCAGCTGCTATGCTGAAAGTGCCTATGAAGGAGTGATGAGAGGGAAGCAAGTGAAACAATAGGAGAGAGAAAGGAATTGTAAAATAAAAGGATATAAATAAATTCCTTTGTGGTGTAAGGCCAAACTGTGTTAGGCCAAACTATGATGATGCAGCACTTTGTACAGACTCATCTCTTTTAAATAGGAATTTGCTCTATGTCCCTCTCCATCTCCAAGCAGAACTTGTGTTTATGATCATTCATGACAGTGAGCATTGTTCCATATCCCCAGCCTGAGCAAAGCCAAGGCTGAAAGCCTGAGCTGAGGTACTCACCCCCCAAAAAAATCCCTCAAAACCCTACAGTTATATCTAGCTTAGGAAAACTGTAGGTGTGCTTCTGTAGAACGTAAAAGTGCAATGAATGTCTAAAAATTATTCCACAAATTTTTTCTAAGATCAGAAGTTACCATGCATATATGAGCTCCTGCACTCACTGCACTGAAGCAAAGAGCATAAACATATGGCCACTAAGTATTAAAGACACCAAATAGTATTATTCAGCCCACAGATGGAGAGGGCTGGGGCTGAGGTCCTTTTGTGTCCTACAAAATTAGGAATTGTGGATACTCTGCACAGAATAAGCAGAAATGCTGATACCTTCCGAGGCTGAGCTCACAGACTAAAAGTCAGGCTAAAAAGAAAACAATAAATTCATATGCCACCAAACTCCTCAGAAGAGAGAAAACTGCATCGAAGCAACAGCCTTTCACTTTCAGCCCCCAAGAGCTGAAATGAGCAGGCACCGAGACAGTAAGCTGTTCCCATCCTGCCGCTGGCAGCAGGATATGCATTATTCAGGAACGACAGAAATTGTGTGAGTTAGCAGTGCAGCTGAACAAATTAGAAACGATAGTATAACTGGGAGATCAGTTAATATAGCTGGAGCTCTGAGACAGAAATGCAGATTATGACAGGTTAATGGGTACTGTGACATTCCCTATACATGTAAATAAACACTGAATTTGAGAACCTCTGTTTTCCCCAAGCACTAGTAAATAAAAGTGTAACAGAGACCTCATGTAAAGTAACCATATGCTTATAATTATACAAACATTGTAGATCCCCTGTGTGAAATTTCACATCTTTATTGCTTCTATTTTAATGTTTACAAAGTTTGCAGTAATTTTTCAAAACCTACACAGGAAGGACGATTTCCTACATCATTTCAATTTTGTACTCCAGAGCGAATGAAAGCAGAACCGCGCATGCAAACCCCTTCCCTTTCTCCTGCTCTTACATGCCGCAGTTTGTTTGCCCGATGTCAGAATGTGTTTTGACGCACCAAGAATGCAGGAGTGGCTTCACTCTTCATGCCCATATATTAAGTTTTTAACTGTGAGTGAGAGACAATATGGTTCTAATCTAAGACAGTGACAAAAATGCAGAGAGCTTGCAGAAAAGCAACATTGCCACTGGTTCATGGCAAAATGAAACACTGTAAAAAGCAACAGCGGTGCTCAGGGTTAGCCCCGCTGCTTCTCCTGACTTTTCGTGTGAGAAGACCAACTGCCAAAAGCAGGAGCAAAAGGAAGAGAAATGGGAAACCTGTCCCCATGCTGTAGGACTGCACAAGCCTCAGCTGAGCCAGAGTGAGGGGGACTTGCCTGGAAGAGTCCCCCAGGCCAGGTGCCAACGGGAGAGGCAGAGATCCCTTGCAGGACGCTTGGAAAGCAAAATAGAACTTTTCTTGGAGGACCACAATGTGGGAGCTGCTTCAGATTCTCCTCAAAAAAACCCTATTTATTTGGGTATGCTTCTTCACCTCCTGTTAGTTCACATACCATAGTTTTGACAGTTAAAATTCTTTGTCTTCTTAGGTTTTTGAGGTTTCTGTTAACAGTTTGGAGAGCAGGCAGGATGAAACACATATGCTGAGAAATGATGGTTTGCTCTATTAAGCACAAAAAAATCTGTATTTGGCCAATGAGATGGTCCAGGATGCAGACAGCAGAGAAGGGATCTTGGTGCTTTGTCCCTGAGGATGCTCTCATCTGAGAGCAGGGCATCCCAGCCAGGAAGGAGGCAGGGAGAGGAGCTAGAACATTACCCACAAGGGAAGTTCATCTGGGGAAAGGGAAGCAGCTTCTGGGACAAAAACTATCTTCTGAAAACAAATATTCCTGCTTGTATGGAGCACCAAAACCCAACCTTTTCAGCAGTACTGCAGCAAGGAAGCAGAGGTGTTAAAATCATTGAAGCTAAAAGTGATCGGAGTTTAATGCCTCAGATTTGGGGCCTTTGAAAGACAAGTCACATTTTCAAATCTAAGGCTTGTGGACGCTGGTGCTCTGCTGAAAACCAGCACATATGGATTACATGGGCATCTCAGAAAATGTTGTGCTAACTGCTCTGCCAGTAGGATTTCCCACCCCCTAATTACATGGTGTGACCACAGCCTTTTTGGAACTTTTTGTGGTAAAAGGGGAAGAAGCTCATATTTTGAGTGGGTACATTTTTTACTCAACTTAATAAAGAATGATTTTGTTTCACAGAAATAAAAACCCTACAATTGATCTCTCATGTTGAAATAAGCCACAACGTAGCTGTAAAAATATTAAAGATATTAAGGACTGTCTACAAACTGGTCAGATCTTTCCTAATACCATTTATGCACAACAGTAAGTCTTCCAAAAGGCCACAAACAAGAGGTGAAACAAGTGATGCTTAGGGCTTGGTTTGAGCACTTGTGCAGGGATGAATTTTAACCTCTGACACTAGTCCTCAAGATTGCTGCTCATTTTATGGTTACAACAGGCGAAATTTCTGGGCTAAGAGAGGGGGAAATACATTTGATATGGGCTGTCTCCTGACTTTCAAACTTGCCTCTGATGATTTTTCTTTTCCCCAGAATAAAAAATTCACAGAAAGGAAAAAATTCACAGAAAGGAAAAAATTCACAGAAAGGAAAAAATTCATAGGATGTGAAAACTGTGTGTGCTAGTGCAAGAAAACGAATTAAACTGGTTTTAAAACTGCAGTTTTTCAGTCTCCAAATTGCTTTAGTTTGGAGAAACACATTTGAAATTAAAAAAAAAAGAAAAAAGTTACAAAATCTTCATAATGCAATTCTGACCACAAATCTGGCCAACTTTTATTGTCAAGAAAACCAGAAGGAAATTATTTTAAAAAATGCTATTCTTCTTTTCTGGTGGCTGCTATTATTTTACTCTACTTATTGTTGCTGCCATTATTACACTCTTTGCTGAGCTCTGAAGCCAGGATCCCAAATGTTTCACAGACACTGATTCATTGTCCTGCTGCCTAGCGAGGTGCCTGCTCCTGCCTGTGGTTCCCAGGTCTGATTCCACACAGTTTTCCCAATGCCCATCAAAACCAAAACTTCTGAATATGGTTTGATGTATTCAAGTCCCTTGCAGTGATCTGATTGTGTAGCTGCATAAGACACCACTACTGCTACATCTTCTCAGTTCCCTACAATTCGTCATTCCCTTAAGTGCTGATCCTGGCAATTATCCGTTTTGAACAATGGCATTGTCTTCCGAAATGGCAAGGGACACCCTGAGCAATGGGGCCTAATGCTGTGAGGAACAGGCAGGAGAGAAGCACTGCCTATTTTATGGCTGTTGCTACTACCTGTGTAAGCTATCATCTGGTGCGTGTCACTGTTTAGGAGTGATAACAACTAGGTATGTGCCTCCCCAGCCTCTGTGCTGCCTGAAAGGTCACTGGAGCCAGGGAAAGCCCTGTTGGCTGCAGAGGGCTTCAAGTCAGGCTCCCAATAGAGAAGCAAGAGTGGAAAGCAGCCATCCGAGTCAATTTTAGAGAATGAATTAAAACGTGCAAAAGCAGCAGGTAGAAATGAAATTGGGCTGATGGAAGTTGCTCTTGAGACCACTCGACCCTTGCAGCTTTGCATTAGTATGAAGCCACCTTCCCTTGGGAGAGGAGGAGGCCAAGGGAGGAAAAAGCTGAGAACAAAGAGAGAAGAGGAGAGACAGACTGACAGACAAAGGCAGGAAGGGAACAGACACTCCGGGAGCAGTGAGGGGACCCTGGAAATCAGCAGGGTGGGAGTGGGAAAGGGCAGCCGTGCAGCAGCAGCACTGGAGACCACAAGGAGGGGATGTGGCAAGTGAAAACAATATCAGAAAGGGAAAATAGGACAATGAAATGCAGCAGGGGAGAAAAGAAAGAGCCTGGGGGACTAGGGTTGGCGGAGAAGTTGGCGGAGAAGAAACTGGAGCTGGGCAGCTGATTGGAGATAGCAAGCAAGAGCGTGGAATAAGTGAAGAGGGCACAAAAGGGGCATAAGGAAACAAAAAAAGTGATGATAAGGCTCCAGAAGGAACTGGGTCATGGCAAGAAAAAAATAGCCAAAATGCTAAGTACAGAGCAGAAAGGATTGGAGTGGCAAAGAGGAGCAGAAGTAACAAAGGTCAGGCATCAGAAAAGTGAAACCGAGGGGACAAGGAGGAGGGGGGAAGGTCCCAGAGCAAAAAGCAGCTGATGAAAAGGGAGGGGAATGGTCAGGAGGGCGGCTGTGAAGCCAGGGGACAATAAATAAAAGGGGGTGAAAAAACAGTATGGAACAAGGTGGGAATGGTTTTGCAGAACACTTGCCTCATTTCTGCACTGTCACTGATACTCTTTCTGAGCCCTGTTTCTTCACAGTTCATCTGCCAGCACCTCACAGCACATCTATCCTGCTAAAAAGAAACTAAGGCAATGGTAGGCCTGTTCTCTACTCCAGGCTATACCATGTGTCCCACATCCACATGGTCATATCCAAATGGCTGTCTAGGGATGGCCCGTGGTGCAAGCCATAACTTGTAACAGGCCTGGGCACTGGCTGAGAAAGTGCTAGCTGGTGTGGGCCAAAACCACACCAGAGCCATATGTGGAGGGTTGTGCCTTACAGTTATCTTCTTCACTAGTGGCAATGCAGCGTTGGTCACTTGGAACCCGAGTCCCTCACTTACTTTGAATGTGCTTCTCATGCTCCTCATCTCCCCTAGGATCTTTTCCCAAGAACTGGGGAGCAGGGTGGGACTGAGTTCCCAATAAGCAAACTGGGACCTATCAGGCTAGATGCTGGCTCCATATGCCCTAGCTGTGTCTGCCTCATCGACTGATGTGTGTGTTGCACCAGGAGTTGTGCCAAAAGCCCAGGTATAAGTTGTCCTCTCTGTCCTCTCTTGGTGGAAAATGAGAAGGGGAAAGGAAAAGACAAGAAAGTCCAGTGTATGACTGCATGATCATGACATGAAGAACAGCTGTTGATAGAGGAGATGTCAAATTCAACACGGACTGAAAGCCAGATGCCCATTATTTGCTACAGACTGAGCTTTCATTGCACAACCCTCAGGCTGCAGCATCTCTTGGTGGAACGAGAGGAAAATCCACCAGTGGAGAGGTAGGAAGAAGTGGAGAATGGGAGATCAGGAGAGGAGAGGAGGGAAACTCAGCAGAGAGCAGAAGAAAGCAAGTGGAGAAGTAAAGGAAGATGAGGAGGTCTGAAAGAAGCAAGGAGGGAACAGGACAGGTAGGGTAACACAAGCTTGTTACCATGTTTTGCTCATGGCTGTGAACCCTAGATAGGTGGTTGGATAAAACCATTTGGAGATATGACACCAGTCTTATATGAGAGGATGCACCTCTGAAAAGCCAAATGAAAAGGGGTGGGTGAATCTTCCTGCTTCTGCTTCACTGCTGTCTTCTGCATGACCAGTGCAAGAAAGATATTGTGCCCCACTTTGAGAAGCTTTTCTGCCTGACACATCCTGCTTATCTTGCCAGCACTGCCTGCCCAGCGCTGCATTTTCCCAGGCCCCAGCCTGGAATGTGCTCCTCTCAGACTGGTCTCCTCTTGGTGGCTGTGCAGATTTTGAGAGAATGAGAATGGTCTCTGGCTCTGCCCCAAGGTTGCCTACTAACTGGGCCCTAGCGCATTCCAAGGTGAGATCCCCGTTTTCCACCAGATTCTCCTTCTTGCAAGACCCCTGCTTTGTGGCAAGTTCTTGCCCATATAGCCGAGGGAACACGGAAGATCTCAAGCAAGATCGTTAGCATCGCGTGAGTGTGCCCTCACCCGACACTGCAGCACCCAAGGGACACCTGAACAGGCCAAAAGCATCTGCCAGTTGACGAGGAGCGGTACCCGAAGGGCTGCAGCAAGACACGCAGCATCTTCCCCCGGCCCTCATGTCCACTTCCCATGCGGAGTCCACAGAGAGGGGTATATTTTCTGATTTTCATAGCAATTAGGTGTCTCTTCATTGGAGTCTCATCCCAGTCTTACAATCTTTGTTCCAG